>PVKB01004737.1:0-126738 GCA_004027205.1 Ctenodactylus gundi
GAGAGAGAGAGAGAGAGAGAGAGAGAGAGAGAGAGAGAGAGAGAGAGAGAGAGAAGGTTGGTATCTGAAAGGTTGCCTGCAGCAGAATGAGGGTCCTTGTCTGCTGGGAATGAAATCTGAGAATTGGGAAGACAGTCAGGGGCAGACTGGGCAAGGCCTCTGCCTCAGTGGAGGAGCTGAGGCCTGGAGAGTGGGAAGAGGCCTTCAGAAATTCTAGGAAGGGAGAGATGAGCAGGTTACTTGGCTGTGGTGTGCAGGATAGACTGCAGAGAGCAGGGATAAGGAGGCAAGGGGCGAGGTTCTATACTGGGATAGGTTTTGAGTGGAGGACGATGGTGGGAACACTGGTTAGAAGAGGATAGATGGGAAAGGTGGGCATTGGTGACTGGGAGGTGGGGGAGGAGAAGCTTTGAGATTCTTGCAGTTGCTCCTGTTGCCTTTGCATGCGTGGTTTTCCCCTTGCTTCATTTTACTGATTTTTATGGCTCCCCCTTATCTCAGTTATGCTGGGACAGTGGTTCTCAACCCTGGCCTGAATATTAGGTTCAAAAATATTAGGTTCAAAAAATTTTAAAATTCCGGTTACCTGGGTTATAATTCAGACCAGTTAAGTCGAGATTTCTGGGTGGGCAGTGTAGCATTTCGTAGTACTCAGAGCTCTGAAGTCATCCCTTGTGTAGCTACAGGCTACACCATTAAGGGTTCAATGGGGGTTGCTGTGGTGAAATGAGATAGGTATTTGAGGTGGGTGAGGAAGAGAACTTGGAGTCAGACTTGGCTTAGGGTGAGGTGAGAGGGTGGAGAATGTAGGAAACAGACTGAGAGAGGTCTGTACTCAAAAACTTTTCCTTTTGCCTTGATAGTTTGTTTCTTCCCTCCAAACGCAAATGTATGCCAAAAAAGAGTTCCCAAGTGTCCTTGACCTTGGGATTTCTTTGTGAGTTATTTGTAGTTATTTGTAGCAATAACTGAAATTATCAACCTTCCCACTAATATTAAAATAAACAAATATAAACAAATGTACATGTCATTATCACATTACTACTATGTTTCTACAAACAACTGAGGACCTATTTTAACCTACCAGACACCATCCAGTATATAATTTATATTCTACAGTCCAACTTATAACAATAATAGAATAAACTCTAGGATCAGCTTATCAGATCAATTACTTATGCTAATGCTATAGTTTGGATCCAGAGTGTCTCCCTAAGATTTGTATGCTCTTTAAAGATACATTCCCAGTGACCTAACTTCCTCTTATTAGGCCCCACCTCTCAACAGTTACACCACCTTCCAGTAATACCACACAATGGTCGCCAAGCCTGTAACAGTTGGCCTTAAGAGACATTTATGCTCCAAATCATAATATTTGCTATTTCTAAAAGGCTTTTCCTATGATATAATGAGTTTGTTGAAGGACCTCTGTAAGCTGGAGTAATTTCCTACATCTATTTTCCTCACATAAAGCGTGACGAATAGTTTTTGAAATGAGTCCTGTCCTTTTTTATGACAGGTAGCCAAGAATGTGGTCTGATATTTGTATTACAGGAAGGGCTAGAAGAAGAACAGTGTTACTGTTCAGCCTGAGAATTATAGTGAGACTTGCTTCTTTGTGTTGAGAGATTGAATGAGATTGTAACAACTCAGCCTCAAACCAGCCTCATCAGGGGAGTATGTCTACTGTAGGCCTCTTACAATTCTGGAGACCACAGAAAAGCTCCTCTTTTCAAATGTCTTTGAACAGTGTTAATGTGTAAAGGTGTTGCTTTGATTACATAGCTAGAATGAAGTATGCTTTTCTTTGGGCTGCTTGTGGAATTGTACCCTGAAGAGTCAGGGAGATGGATTCTTGGATTCTAGTACTAAAGATAGAGGTCCAGAGTATGGTTGGCAGCTGCATTGCCCATGGTGAGTAGACTTGGCTTCAGAGTCCTGTGATGAACATCCTAGAGGCCAGGCGCCGGAACCCAACTGAGGCTTGAAATTAGAGAGCACTCCATGGGTTTATTGCAAATAAATGCTCAGTGGTAGATGATTCATAGATTGTCAAGAGAATTTAAGAAAATTGTATAAAGAACAGAAGATGATTGATTTATTGATTGGTTGATAATGATAGATTGAGACATGGTCTCACTCTGTAGTCCAGGCCAGTTCTGAGCTCATTAGTCAGCCCAGCCTGGCCTCAAACTCACAGCAATCCTCCTGCCTAATCCTCCCGAGTGCTGGAAGGACAGGCATGTGCCACCACACCCAGTTTATGTGGTGCTGGAGAATTGAGCTCAGGGCCTTGTGCTTGCAAGGCAAGCGCTTTAACTGCTGTGCTATTCTTCTAGCCCCATGGAAGAATATGTAATATACTTGGTTTCTGCCCTCTGTTGATTACTCAGGGATCTGAAGTTACTTCTCGGTAGAATGAACTGCTCACGTGTGTATAATGGCTTTATTTGTTCTTTTGCTTAGGTGGTTGTTTTTAG
Organism: Ctenodactylus gundi; assembly: GCA_004027205.1. NCBI lineage: Eukaryota > Metazoa > Chordata > Mammalia > Rodentia > Ctenodactylidae > Ctenodactylus > Ctenodactylus gundi. Next base: position 2,481 of record PVKB01004737.1, read on the forward strand.
AATATCTCTATTGCATCCTACTAGGATAGAAATCTTCTTTCCCTTTTATGACCTGTTCAGTTTGTGTTTTTGTAGAAATTAATTCAAAGCCCAACCGTTACCTTGAATGTATGAGTGCTGATCATTGTAAATATATGGATTCGGTCTTAGTGGTATTTCATTTGTAAGAGTCACGGTCATATCCTGTAACAGCATCCTTTCCTGATTATTGTGAAATGTCAGTTATCGAAACTGGGTGGTCTGAGGAAACTGAAGAAGGTATTAGGTGAGGAGATATCACCTACAAAATTTATGAATGTACCTATTTAACATCAAGCTTGGGATGGAGGGCTGGCAACTCTCTATGTGACTCTGACAGTTGTCTTTGTGGTCAATAAAATGTCTCAAGATTGTGCATCAAGGAGAGTTAGACTTTTTACTGTTTATTATCATACGTAATTTATTTATTTACTTACCTACTACTTATTATGTGATTTTTTTTTGCTATTTATCTTGTATTATTCCATGAGGCCTAGAGGCCTTGTCCTATTGCTAGAGGTATTCCATATACTTATTAAACATTTGTACACATTGTATAAAAATATTTTTTGATTGAATGAATGATCTTTATACACTTCACTGGAGTGATAAACATTGTATTAATTTAGTAATGATGTGCATTCAGTGTGAAGAAGTCTTCTCTGTGAAAAACCAGAGAGTAAATATTTCAGCTAGTTAGCTGTCTTGTCTTGTCCCTGTCTTAGCTACTTGCTGTTGTAATAACCATAGACAACATGCAACAAGTGGGTTTGGCTGTGTTCCAGTGAAAACATTATTTTTAAAGATATGAGTGAGGCTAGACTAGTGGTCACAGATTTCTTAAGGGATTCTTGGTCATGAAAAATTTTTACTTCTCTCTCAATTTTCAGGAATAATGTTGTTAGATATAACAACCTGGGTTGATACTTGCTGTCTTCTAAAGCTTGAAAGATCTTGCTCCAGGCTCTCCTAGCCTTTAAAGTTTGCTTTGAGAAATCTGCAGCAATTCAAAGGGGTTTGCCTTGGTAGAATAATGTTTGTTTTTCTCCTGCAGCTTTCAATATCTTCTCTTTATGTTGTATTTCTGAGGTTTTGATTATGATTTGTCATGGCGAGTCTTGTTGCTGATTGAGGTTATTTGGTGTTTTATAAGCTTCTTGTACCTGAAAGTTAATTTCTTTTCCTAGATTAGGGAAAATTCCTTGCACTATTGTAGTGAATAAATTCTTTATACCATTGGTACTGTCTTCTGCTCTTTCTCCCACAGCCATAAATCTGAGATTGGTTTTCTTTGAATCTTCTATCAGCTGGCATATCCAGATACTTTGCTCATTTCTAACTTGGAGTTGTGCCTAATTATATCATTTATTTCCTTGGCCTTATCTGTAAGGTCTGAAATTCTGTCTTCACAATATTATAGTCATCTTCCCCTATTGTCACATACAGTTTTTCCTATATTCAGTTTAATCTAGATTTTTCTTTAGATTTTCCACTTCTCTATCAAAATGTTCCTTTGTATCTTGTGTTTCATTGCTTACTTCAGCCAACTTTTTATTTGTGGCTTTAATATGCTCAGTGAACTTTGTCTTCACTTGGACCATTATTTGCTTAGTAAGATCCTCTTTAAGCCTGCTGATCATTGCTTGCACTTCTTTGAAAATATCCTGTTTGAACTGGTTGTTTGACTCATTTATTTGCTTTTTGGCTTCCTTCCCTATGAGTCCCACCATTTCAGGGCCCGTGACATTAGTTTCTGGGGTCTCAGTCATCTCTCTGGGTGCCCTGCTGCCCTGTCTTCTTCCTATGTTTCTGGTGTTAAGGGACTTCACTTTAGAGGCTTAGCCAAGAGGTTTCTTTGAATGGCTGTGACAGTGTGTAGTAGGAAGCTGCAGTTCCTCTTGGTTGCATCTGAGGTGTCTGGTTCATCCTCAGGGAAGCTCTTCTGCCCATCCTGGCTTCCCTCCCCGAGGGCAGGGCTCTCCACCCTCAGAGGTGTGCCCACTACCCTGGGATGTTCAGGAGGTTGGCAGCCTTTTTCTCCTCTCTATAACTGCCTCTTGTGCCAATTTCTTCCTAGGTACTGTTTAAGGGTAACCCCAAAAGCCCTGAAGTGCTCTTCTGAGCCTTCTTTTACTCTACTCAGTTCAGTCTCAGACTCTTTTTTTTTTAATGGCTCCTGGTACATCATTGCCTGTTACAGCTGCCAAGCACTGCTCTGATTTGGGCTCCAGGAGGCTTTTTCTAGAGGGAACACACATTGCATTTGTAGTATGCACTACCTGCAGTTCATTTTTAGAATGCTGGGGCTACCAGCTGCTGATTATTCCCACTTCTCCCAGATTTGCGCTTAACTCAATCTAAGGTTCTGGCCTCCTGGCTTTCCATTGTCTGTGATCTGTGGATACCGGCAGCTCAGGGCTGAGCTGAGTCAGCTGCTGTTTTTCTCCACTTCCAATATGACTTCAGGATTTCTGATCTTTCCATGGCCTCCTGTCAGTTGTTGGGGTGCTCCTTCCTCATCTAGCATGGTCAGCTATTCCAGGCTCCACCTGGGCTTCCCTCCGTCTGCAGATGCCTGTGGCTCCCAGCCATTTGCAGCTTACCTCAAAATACTTAGAGGAATCTTTGAGAGAAGCAGAGAGACAAGCAGCACCCAAAAAATAAATAAATTTAAAAAAATAAATAGAGGAAAGGAAACACCTAAAGAGAAAGTGTAACAACAACAACAAAAAAATAGATTGGTATTTGTATAATTTGACTGGTGTCCTTCTAAAATCGTCTGTCTCATAAAATCTGGGAATTTCCTTCCATAATTACTATTTTTAATAATATATAAGTCTACAAAACACAATATTTATATTCAACATGGGGAATTGGTATAAAAGCTTTAAAAATATGTATGCATGAAATTAGGGATGGATAGGTAGGTAAAAGGTAAACTAAATCTGGCAAAATGTTGATAATTAATGAAATGTATCTAAATGATTTATGAAAGTTTAAAAAATCTGAAATATCTAAGCAAGCCACTGTATCTATTGCTTTAACTGAAGTATACTTATGTGAACTGATTTAAGTTCATTTAATATAGCAAATTGATACAGACTTAAGCTTGTTTAATGTAGAAATTCACTTATTTGATGTTGGATGTAAGTTTATCATATTGAGAGGCAGAGAGATAAGCAGCACCAAAAAATATGGAGGAAAGGAAACATCTAAAGAGAAAGTGTAACAAAAATAGATTGATATTTGAGTCATTTGATTAATATACTTCTAAAACAGTACCTACTGTTTTATAAAACATGTGAAATTTCCCCACATAATTATTATTTGTGATAGTGTATTAGTTTATAAAACAGAATAATTACATTCAACATGGAGTATTGGTATAAAATCTTTAAAAAGTATGTATGCATGAATTTATGAATGGATAGGTAGATGAAATGATATACCAAATCTGGTAAAATGTTAGTAATTAATACTCAGCTAAGGCATTTGGAATTTAACTTTTCTCTTTTTCTTTCTCACATTTTCTAACCTTATGAATTACATTGTTATACTTCTTTTCTTACATGGGCTGGTGAGTGAGGCCAGGTTAAAGAATCTCAACAAAGATATAGCAAAATATAGAGAGAAAAAAAGAGAGATCTTTTGGCAAATATCCCAATAAAGGGATCTGCTGGACTCAGAGAAAAAGCATTGAGATTTGACTGCTGCAGCCCGTTCTAGGCTACAGAGTGGTGATTTGAGTGAAATGAGTCAGACGCAGAAGATTAAATATATTAAGTTTTTATGATTTCTCTGATTTGAGAAACCCAGAGCACAGGCATTCTATAGAACCACATGGCATGATAGTGGGAACTGGGGGTGGGGGGGTGCGGGGAATAGAGTGTGGGAGCACCAAAAATGGACTCTGAAGTTGATGGAATATGTATGTGCATACAATGCTCAAGTTCATTCTAAACATTATGCATTGCATGTGTATATTAATAAAAGTGGTGGGGAAAAAAGATGTAAATGAGGATTTGGCGCTCAGATGGTGATTTATTGCTCCTTGATTTCGATTAGTGGTCAGGTATTAGCACAAATCAGAATCACTTGGAAGACTTGTAATATCCTAGACTGCTAACACCATCCCGGAGTTCCTCAGTAAGGCTTTGCCCAGATAATTTGCATTTCTAATAACTTCTCAGGAGATATTGCTGGTCTTGGGGGTCATGATTTGAGAACTACTAGTGTGGTTTGATACCACCCACTGAGATGGCTACTGAGATGAGGGAGAAAGAAGGACTCATGTAAATGCGCAACCTTGTAGAGGGCAGAGCTTAGGATATAGATGAGGACTTACAGGGAGACCGAGGCAGGAGGATTACCATTAGTCCAAGGTCATTTGGGCTCTATAATGAGTTCAGGACCAGACTGGACTATAGAGTGAGACACTGTTTCAAAAAAATAATAATAATAAATGAGGGCTTAGAGTGTTGGGCTCCTGACTCAGTGCCATCTCACTGTTGCATAGGAGACCACGGGGCCAAGTGGAGGATCAAGAGAGATTTATTACAATACCTATAGCATTCAGTGTTACTGGAAGCAAGGTGTGTCTTTCTCAAAAAGATCAAGTCTCATTCATATCTTCATATTTACAGAAACTATTTATTTTACATGGGGAGGAAGGATACCTTTAGGACTTTTTCTTTCTATTTTATAGGTTTGAAATTTCAAACCTTTTTTTCTTCTTTTACCTAAGCTTTCAACCCATGACTCAAAAAACATTTAGTCTTAGATATTTTTTCTTACCATTTTTTTTTTTTTTTTGAGACAGAGTCTCACTCTGTAATCTAGGCTGGTCCTAAACTCACTATGTAGCCCAGGCTGGCCTTGGACTCACAGCAATGCTCCTGCCTCAGCCTCATCAGGGCTGGGATTACAGGTGTGCACCACCACGCCCAGTTTATGTGATGCTGGGGAATTGAACCCAGGGCCTTGGGATTACTAGGCAAGGGCTTTAACTGTTATGCTATTCCTCCAGCCCTTTTTTCTTTCTTGTATATATCATCTTTCCAGTTATATTTTCTCCTTTCAAAACTTTGTATCTTCTCATAGTTCTCATCTCTATCACTTTCCATTGACCTTTTTTCTGTTGAGTTTTTGACTTATTTTATTCTGGATTTCTAAGAATTCTCTAGGTGTTGGGAACATTAACTATCTGTAAAGTGTGCTGGTTTATTTTTCTCACTTTTACATTTGATTTTGCTTAGGAGATTATATATATATATATATATATATATATATATATATATATATATATTTGCCATGCAACATTTTATGTCATCAAATGTATCAATTTTCTTTATTGCCAATGGATTTTGAGTCATTGTTATAGAAGTTTTCTATACATAGGTTATAGAGTCATTCACTAATTCTTTCTAGAGATATGGTATGCTTGTCTTTTTTTACAGTTAGCTCTAATGTGCTTGGCATTTATTCTGTGTATGGTATGAAATATAACCTGTTCATCATTTTATAAATGACTTTCCAAAAGATTATCAGACACTATTAATATTAAAATTCTTATTTTAATGACTTGAGAGTTAACTGATGTGTCCATTCATAAGTAGTAACAAACTACTTTAATTAAAATATTTAAGTATATTTACTATCTGGTCAGATTAATTACCATCTTCTACATATCCCTTAAGTTTCACTTAGTTTTTCAAAGTTTTCTTAACTTTCCTTACTTTCTGTGAGTCTTCTAGCCATTTTGAAAAAGAAAGAAGAAAAGATCTCATTGGTCTGGACATTGCAGCTGCACCAAGTACAAAAGGCACCCAGTCCTCATCCAGGCACAGCTACTGGGGTGGTGGTGGGGAGAGAAAACTAAAAACTTTTAGCTTCAAGAAGACAAAGTCACGGTTCGGGAGAGAAACATTTAAAAATGACAAATTTTATCCTAAAATATACTCTTAAAGCTCAACAGTGAGAAAATGAGCAATCCAATATAAAAGTGGCCCAAAGACCAGAAGCACAACCAAATGGAAAATAAGCATATGAAAAGATATTTGATATCTCTATATCATTTGGGAACTGAAAATTACAACAACAGTGAGATACCACTAGTGTTTTTTCCAGAATGGTCAAAATCCTTAGCAGTGACAGTAAGTGTGGAACAACAGAGACAGTTCATTCACTGCTGGTGGGAAGCAAAATGGTACAGCCACTTGGGAAGTTTCTTACAGAACCAAACATCTGCTGTCCTTATGATTCGCCATCATGCTCTTTTGCATTCAGCTAGTGTGCTAAGTGCTTATGTCCACACAAAAACCTGCACGTGGATGTGTACAGCACCTAAATTATTACTTGCCCAAATCTAAAAGTAATCAGGACTAGGTGGGAGTCAAAGGATATTACTGGAAATTGATAAACCAGTTAGTAAAGCGTTAAATTTAAAATTACTTACTAATGAAAGATGTGAACACAAGTACCAAAACCACAATCTTCTTAAATGTCAAAATAATTTAGAAGTAGGAGCTGGGGACATGTTTCAGTGGTGAGAGTGCTTGCCTAGCAAAGGCAAAGCCCTGGGTTTGATTTCCTAGCACCGCATCAGCCCAGTAAGGTGGCACAGGACTGCTATGCTAGTCCTCAGGAGCCTGAGGCAGGAGGATTGCCCTGTGTTCAAGGCCAGATTGGCTGCAGAGTGAGTTCAGGACCAGCTTGGAGTACAGAGCGAGATCTTGTCCCAAAAACAGAATAAGACAAAAGAAAATGAGACGAAAAGAAAAGAAATGAACCTTTGAAAAGAGCCATGGATGTAAAATAGTGAGAAAAACAGTACCACACATATCAGTCATATCAATAAATATAAATGGGCTTCATTCAGGTATTACGAGAAGAGGTTTTCTTAACTCAAAGTAATTACTACAACATGCAACAGAAAGGAGTAGAGTGAGAGTAAGACCAGGCCAGGTCTTGGGGTGTCAGCCTGTGATCCCAGCACTCTGGGAGGCCGAGACAAGAGAGTCCTCAAGTTCAAGCCGCACCTGGGCAACATGGTGACTTAGCAAGACCCTGAATCAAAATCAGAAATAAAAACAGGCTATGGATATAGCTCACTGTGAAGGCCCTAGGCCGGAGCCCCAGTGCCACACACACACACACACACACACACACACACACACACACACACACAAACAGTAAGAGTTTACAACACTGTATTAGCCAAATAGAAACAATAGCAAAAGGTCTCAGTCTTAATATCAGACCTAGTAAAAAATTAAGCTATAAAGCATTAAACACAACAAGGAATACTTTTCAATGCTAAAAGCCACAGTTCACAGTGTGGATGTTATAAATGTGAAGAGCTGGCAGAGTAGGCAGAGATGCACAGAGGTATACTTTAGAAGATCTTCATATTCTGCATTCAATATAAGACACAACAAAGAGACATCAGCAAGAGTAGATGAGATTTAATCAGGAAGATCTAATGACTGCGTGGGGAAATTTATAACCTGATAGGGGATTCATCTAGTGAGTGTGGGCAATACATGAAAAGTGATCACGTGAAAACACTTGAAAGTTTGAAAAGCTCTCTATTAAACAGTCCTCAGAAAGGGGAAAAGGTAAAGTGAAATTCCCCATTTTCTAAATTATTGTGATAACGAAAAAACTCAAATCTTTAATATTTACATCAGTAATATGAATGGATGAAAATTAATCTTCACAAAAAGGGAGAAAATGAAGCAAGCCAAAAGGAAAAGGAGGAAGATATTAAAGATAAAGATGGAAATAATGTAAAAGTAGAAAAATCAGTAGATCTAATTAAGAAACCAAAGTACTGTTTAAAAACTAGTGAATGAGCCTGTGTTGGTGCTTCAGGACTGTAGTCCCAGCACTCTCAGAGGCACAGTGGCTGGAGTCTAGCTTGGGCAGTTTAGGAACTTAATGAGGCCTGGTCTCAAAATTGGAAAGAGAAAGTGAGGCAGTCCTAGTGGTGCAGGCCTATGACTCCGGCATTCCGGAAGGCCCAGGCAGGAGGATCACAAGTTTGAGCCCAACCCAGGCAACTTAGCGAGACCCTATTTCAAAATCAAAAAACTAGACATGGACAGGGGGTATATAGCTCAGTGTAAAGACCTGAGCTTGATCCCCAGTACCACAGAGCTGAAGTGAGCCACTACGTAATAAGACAGACAGACACACACACACACACAGAGAGAGAGAGAGAGAGAGAGAGAGAGAGAGAGAGAGAGAGAGAGAGAGAAGAGGCCACACACAAGTATACAAAATAAGAAATAGCAAAGGGAAGTGAAAAGTATGAAACATGAAATTCCGGAGAAAGTGCCTCACAGATGTCTATGCAAATAAAGACCAAGACATCATAGTTTCCTTTAAAAATATAGTTCACCAAAATAGACCTCATCAGAGGTAGAAAGCTTAAACAGGACAAATACAGCAGTGAGATAGATATCAAGGCCTAGGAGTCTTCACAGGGGAATTCTACTGATCCTCACTGGCAGTGCATATCGTCCCAGTGCCACAAAATTTGTTACATAGCTTAAAAAATGAAAGAACAATTTACAATAATATTTATGAAGCATGTATGACAGTGACGTTTAGCCTGATACAGTCAATACAAGAAAAAGAGACTAATGAGTGTGTAATGGTAGTGAGATACTTCACCATGGTAGCAAAAGATAAAATGCTTAAAAATAAAATTAATAATAAATGTACAAAACTGTGCCATGAAACATTTTGTATACTCCTGAAAGACACAAAATCGAGACAAAAGAAAATGTGTCTTTTAATAAGATAGTTTTTCACACCAGAAAGATGTCACTTTTCTCTTATTTATTTATACATTTACACAGTCCCAATGCTGTCACCGTACAGGACTGGTGGTTTGAATTACTACACTTTTTTCCTCCTCCTTCTCCCCAGCTCCTGCTACTTCTTCCTCCCAGAGCTGGAGATCAAACGCAGGGACTTGCACGTAAGAGGCAAGCACCGTACCACCAAGCTATACCTTCAGTCCTCACATATATTTAATATTCTAGCTAGCTCCTCTGTGGAGTTTTTACCGCTAGTTTCTCTACCATGACAGCATGTATCCTTAAATTAACACAGTCTACCTTGTATTAATTAATTCACACTACCTTACACAAAATATAACTGTTATAATTATTTATGTTTCATTTCCTTCAATGCCATTTTCTACAGGTAGATCTCACATACTCCATCCCAGCCTTAATGCTAGTGTGATACAGTTGTATTTTATACATACATATAATTAGTAATACTTTGTCATCATTTTTGCTTTGAATAGTTGTCTTCAGTGAAATGAAGTATGTAATTGATAGTATTAATATTTAGCCACATACTTAATATTTGTGAGATTCTTCATTCTTCTTTGCAGATTCAGGTTATCCCATGGAATTATTTTTCAGGTTTATCCATTCTCAGGATAGGTAACTACCACTTCCAGTGAGAGTACTCTAGAAGTTACTACTACAGAAGGTATTGAGGCTCTCTGGAATTTGTCTATTTATTAAATTGGTCTTAATGTTCTCTCATATTTAAGGAAAGACAAGAGGTTTTCGGGTAACCAGTGTTGGTTTTGATAGGAATGAAGGTCTTCTTAACCCACAGCTAAATGTTGTTAACCCTGGCAGGCCCTGCATGTAGGTTTCTTGTACCTACCTCCTTGCTTGCAGCTTTACTCTGCCTGGGGATGATCTTTTAGTATTTCTTGAAATATGTGGCTACTGATAATACTCTTTGCTCTAGTTGTCTGGAAATATACTATGTTACCTTCATTTGTTAAAAATATATATATATTTAAAATTATATATATATATATATATATATATATATATATATATATATATGTGGAGAGAGAGAGAGAGAGAGAGAGAGAGAGAGAGAGAGAGAGAGAGAGAGAGATGGGGTTTGCTCTGTAGTCTTGGCTGGTCCTGAAATTACTAGGTAGCCCAAGCTGGCCTCAAGTTCACATAGATTATCTGGTGGTGTAGATCCTGCCTTCCCCCACTATCAGAGAGTGATTGAAAGTTTACTCTAGGCCAGCCACATATTGTGTACAGTATCTCTTTTAATCTCTTTGACAAACATACAAGAAATAATAGCACTTAAATGATCACATATGTCATGTGTATGTCATTTAGTTCTCACATCAACCTTGTCAATAGACACTATTTTATTATTTTTGCTTTGCCAATAGAGTCTGGGGTTAGCCGACTACTAAGGAAACACACACACACACACACACACACACACACACACACACACGATGCAAATCATAAAATTCCAAGTTTGAATTTAGTCTGATTGATTCCAGAACTTGAGCTTTTACCGAAGAATTCTAATTTTACCGAGGAGGAAGTTGCATTTGAGAAGGCCAGTCAGTCTCTCCAGTGTCTCATTGTGGGCAAGGGCAGCACGAGGCTTGGAGGCCAGCCCTGGAGCTCGTGTTCTTTCCCCTCTACCACATTCCTCCCCACAGGAGACAAGGAAGTGTTTTTACTTTTTGAATTTGAATTTCAAGAGATTTTGTGAGAATTTTGTGGGAGTTTTTTGTGCTTCTGGCCTTTGGTGACTTCTCACACATATGGTCTGTTGGCTTATTTGTGTCTCTCCACTGGAAAGGGTGGTTTTCCCATTGGCAGGTGTTATTTCCAGGTACCTCTGGGACTAACTCTTACCAAAGGATACTGATAGTTCCATGAATGTCCACTTGGAGAATAGAAGGCAGAGCTCAGCCTCAGTGTCCACAATATTCTGTTGCGTGTGATAGGGATCCATGATGCTCAGCTGACATGTGTATCTCCTTCAGGCATGAGTATGTGTACTCCAGTGGCATTGCATGTATTTCCGAGCCAGAAATAGAGTTCTGGAAGCATGTGAGAAACAAAATGCTGCCTTTGGGGCTGTCAGTCCAGGGAGGGGAGAGAGGTGGCTCTTCTCTTGGGGAAATCAGAGCAGTTACCGCCTATGCTGAGTAGGGTGTTCACAGAGCAAACCTACCTGGACTGCCATGAAGGCTGGAGGGGGTTTCCTGGGGCAGAAGCCATGCCAACCCATGGGTTTCACCTAATATCTGACACTAATCACCCTTTTTTGCAGTGTGGAGGCTGCCAGCATCGGATTCGTCATTGTCATTGACAGACGAAGGGACAAATGGAGCTCCATAAAGGCATCCTTGACACGTATAGCTGTAAATATTTTTTTTTTGCTATTATTGAAGTCATTTAAATTGTCTATTGAACTATTTCATTTCAGTGTTCTGAGGAAAAGGCAATTATTTTAGGAAAAGATTTGGGAAGGTCCATTGCCCCTCTGCCACCTGAGGATCTCCTGCAGACAACACCTGAGTATACAGGGGCTCCCTACACCTCTCTACAATATTGACTTCTCTGATCACTGAAGAGGGCAGGCAGAAAGTGTCTGGAATTTGGTACCCGATGGTAACCCACAACTCTGGAGTTATAGAGGTTTGTGAGTAAATGCCTCAGCTTCCACTTCCCCCCAGGACAGTTCTGAGATGTGTTTCACACAAAACTGCAGTTGGTTTCAGCTTGTCTTATCTGCAGCAATCACTCTCTCGTTGATAACCCGGCTTTCAGTGGTGTGTTATCTACATCCCACTCCCTCATTTGTGCTTCCCGGAATCCCTTTCCCTATAAACTATTGCACCCAAGTGCTTGTCTCCAATTTGGAATCTTCATTTCAGCATTTAAAAAATTATATATATGCAAAACCAGATGATATTTTAAGTAGGTTTGTTGAAGGTCTGCTTGCATTTGGCATTAAATTGCACAACTGTGGATTGGCTTCTTTTTTCTTATTGGTCTGATCTTGATCCCTGTTTGTTGACTTATGGTGAGTAGATGTGGTTTTCTTCTGTCAGGACCTCAGACCTCAAACTGAGCTGCATTATCAGACAGGGACTCCTAGAGCTGGACAACTAGGGTTTTTTAATTTTTTATTTTTTACCTAAACACAGTCTCTTGGGGCAGTTTGAACAGGCCAAACTGGTGGGGGTGAGGAGGGAATATGTGTTCAGGAGTTAGGATGGGAGAGAGAGACAAGGTCTCACTCTATAGCCCAGGCTGGTCTTGAATTGGTCGTGAACTCACTATGGAGCCCAGGGTAGTCTTAAACTTGCAGCAATCCTCCTGGCTCAGCCCAGTGTTGTGTTGTTGCAATCACATTTTCAGGTATTACTCACACAGAATGGTTCCCAGACTACTTTAAACCCTCATCTAGATACGTAGATGTTTCTCAGCTGATTTACCTCACACAATGACAAAATGCACAGTTCTTTTGTTTAAGAGTTTGCATTTCGAAGATGAGGAAGGCAGTCCTTCCTTTCCTTAATGCATGAATTATTTTACCCCTTTGCTTTAGTTTTGGTTATAGGACTTAACATCAGAGAGAACCACAGCTGTGGTGATGCCCATGACTATTCCAGAAATCTGACCTCTAGGCGTCTAGTGTCTTGCATGCTATAGATAGAACCTCAAGAATCTAATAATTGAGCCTAATTTGTCACTGAAATATATTGATCACTGTATATGTCAAAGATGCTATAGAAAAGGGATCTCCAAACCTGTCTACCTATTAGAACCTTCTTAGTGATTGTTTGAAGTACAGTTACCTGGACAGAACTTCAGCCCTAATGAATTGATGTGCCTGGAGTCCAGAGCAGCTGTTCTTTTAACAAGCACCTTGGGAGGCTGCTTAGGGAACCATCAGAAGAATGGAAAGTCGTGATCACTGGTAGATGGGGGTCTCGAACTTTGCCACCAAACAATTCTATAAATCTGGGTTAACTTCTTTGGGTCTTTACCTCAAGATGAGGGCAGTATGTCCTGACAGTAACTTGGTGGTAACATGCACCAAGACTTTTTAAAATTTTGATTTTTTGATTTAGTTATTCTAGAAACTCATCCTAAGTAATGTTTCAAAATATGGATAAAAATGTTCATTTCAGTGATATATATATAATCATGTATATAATGATGAAAATAACCTAAAGCCTAGATGACTGCCCAAGGGAGAGTGGTTGAATAAATTGTATACCCATAGAAGTATTTCCAAAAAAATTTTAATAGTAGAAAGCTCAAGACTGGAGGCATAGCTCAGGGATTAAAGTGCTAGCACAAGCCCCAGGGTTCAGTTCCCCAGCACCACATAGGCCAGGCATAGTGGTGTATGCCTGTAATCCCAGCACTCAAGAGCCTGAGGCAGGAGGATTACTGCAAGTTTAAGACCAGCCTGGACTACAGAGTGAGATCTTGTCTCTAAAAAAAAAAAAAAAAAAAAAAAAAAAAAAAAAAAAAAAAAAAAAAAAAAAAAAAAAAAAAAAAAAAAAAAAAAAAAGAAAAGAAAAGAAAAGAGAAAAGAAAAGGTCAAGGAATATTATTAAGTGAAAGACATATTAAAAATATCTCATTGGTACAAGTTTAAGTGTGGAAATGACAAACAGAGAAAACAACCTATAATTAAATAAATTGAAATGTGGCTATGACATCATGGGTATGTTAACACATACTTTCACTGATTTCCCAATTTTCTGTAAAAAGTGGGAATTGTTGTAATCAGAAAACTTTTTTTGCTTCTTGGTTTGGTTTCTAAGGAGCAGTTTGGATTACCTGAACTCTAAGGCCTCTTTCATCTCTGAATCCTGTGAGATTTAATTTTTGGAATTCATGAGGTTCACTTTAACTTTTTCTCCTGTGATCTTGGGTGAGACTAAGGAGATCTTGGTAATGGATGTGACATTTCCTGTTTGCACTGACACCTTCCTCGCAATGCTTTCAGGTGGCATTTCCAGGAAACTTGCAACTCATATTTATCCTCCGTCCATTGCGCCTTATCCAGAGAGCTTTCACTGACATTGGCATTAAATACTACCGAGATGAATTCAAGATGAAAGTACCGGTAAGCATGACTTTTCATCTCGTCTCCATCTGGTTACGGCATCAGGAGATGTCATTTGAGTGAGTTTCTAGGAGATGCTCAGCAGGTGGAGAGGAGGGTGCGCTGGGCTGAGAGGACATTCTGTGGAAAGGCACAGGAACAGGAAGCCCATGCCTTATTTGAGGTGTGTAGAAAGCCTCGTCGTTGGAGTGTGTCATCTTTTGGAAGAAACAAGTCTTCAGTATGAGAAGAGAGGGTGTAGGTTTTTACTCAGGGGCTAGTGGGGATTCAGTGGTGGGTTTCAGGGAGCTGCAGTCATCTGAGGGTGGTGTCTGAGCCTGTAGAAAGAGACTGAAAAAGGAAGATAAAGGTGAAAATCAAAGAAAATGGGGCTCTGAGACATGAGAGTGACATGACTATAACAACAAAACCCAGTATTGTGTTATTCATAACAGGAAAACAAAACTCAAATTTTTACCTACAGCTTTAGCAAATAGAGATGAGGAAGCAAACACTTTCATCACTCAGCTGGTAGAAATGAAATTGGTAATAAACAAAATGAAGAACTAATTTTCAGTATTTATGGGGAGTTAAAATGTACATGCTCTTAGAATTGTTTATGAAAACTACCCCACAGATATTTGTGTGCAGAGCTGCATAGGCAATGATATTGTCTCAGTTACTTTTTTGTTGCTGTGATTCAATACCTGGCATTCACAAATTAGGGGAGGAAAAGTTTCATTTCAGCTCACAGTTTCAGAGGTCATAGTCAACTCAGGGGTGGCCATGACAGTGGAAGCACATGGCAGAGGCAGAGGTGGAGGCAGCTCCTCATGACATTGCAAACACGAAGCCAAGTCTCATCAAGTCAAGTCCCAGAGGAAGGTAGCAGCATATATATATACACTTCCAGGTCTTGTCCTGGTGATCTTCCCCTTGTGAGTCCAGCCTCAGTATTCTGTCATTTCCAGGCATGGTTCTAATTTATCACACATAATACAATCCATACACCTGCAATCCACCCTTCCAGACCAGACCCCAATCTCCCAACAGCACATGGTTTGATAGAAAATTCATAACATCCAAATACATGAGACTTTTAGGGGACATTCCAGATCCAAACCACAATAGATACCATGTATGTAGCAGCCTTTCTATGTGACTTCTCTCAGTGAGAAACATGAAACATCTGAGTGTCATCCATGTTGTTAGATGTGTCAGTACATCTTTCATTGTGTAGTTAAATGTCATTCCATGTGACTAAGATGCCAGTGTATCCATTCACTGGAGAAGGACTTTTCAGTTTCCAGTTTTTAGCAACTGAGAACAGCACTGCTGTGAGCATTCACATAGAGATTCTGCTGGACCATACTGTAGGAATATGTTTAACTTTTCCCCCTCAATACTGGAGATTAAACTTAGGGCCCTTGCCCTGAGTTACATTTCTGGCCCCCTTTTTCATTTTGATCTAAGGTCTTGCTAAGTTGCCCAGGCTAAATTTGAACTTGCGATCCTCCTTCTTCAGCTTCCCAGGCTGTTGGGATTACAGATGAGTACCACCACGTTGGGTTGGTTTAACTTTTAAGAATTTACCAAACTCTTGTTTAAGGTGACTGTACTATTTTGTGTTCCTGTCAGCAGCATATGAGAATCTCAGCTGCTTTATATTCTCGTCACCTTGCCCAAAACAAGTATAATTAGTCATTCTAGTTAGGTATATTACAGATCTCACTGTGCTGTTAACATGGAGTTCCCTGATAACTAACAATGCTAAGCCTCTTTTCATGTACTTATTTTCCATCTGTGTGCCTTCTTTGGGGCAGCATCTGTTCAAATCTTTAGCCATTATTAGTTGTATTATTTGTTTTCTTACTGTTGAACCTTGAGTGCTCTTTTTACACTCTGGATACAGTCATTGTCAGATAGGCCACTTGCAAATATTTTCTCCCAGTTGTGGGTTATATTTTCATTCCTTAAGCAGAGATTTTTGCAGTGAATGTTCTAAATTTGGATGAAGTCCATTCAGTTTATCAACTTTTGTTTTATAGTTTTCACTTTTGGTGTTGAGCTCTGCCCAACCCTAAGATTTTGTCCTAGGATTTTTTACACACTCCCAGACTTCTCTGCTCATACAGAACTTTTGATACTTAGTATGTGGGTTTTCTTATATCAGGCATTTATCGAGCTGTCCAGACACCAGCCACGTGTCCTGACACTCAGTTTTGACAGTATGTGTACCTGGAGTTAGCATCAGTCAGCTTCTATAGGTTAGAGGCTCCGTCCCATAGCATGGCTCTTACCTCAGATGCCTACCTCAAGTCTGGGCCTGTCATACTTCTGATCAACCAGAGGTTCCCCTAACTTCTTCCTCTGGCTCCATAGTTTGCTAGAATAGCTTATAGACTCATGGGAAAATTTTACTTACATTTTTCAGTATATTATAAAGCAGATGTCACCAACCCCTGGGCCACAGACTAGTACTGGTCTGTGGCCTTTAATGAACCTCTCTGTGTTACAGGAGTTAAACAGGGAGAGCAAGCAAAGCTTCCTCTGTTTACAGCCACTCCCCACTCCTTGCATTTTTCCTGAGATCCACCCCCCGTTGGATTCTCAGAGATTCCAAATCCTTCTGTGAACTGTGCATGTAAGGGATCTAGGCCGCATATCCCTTATAAGAATCTCTACTTTATGGTCTGAGATGGAGCTGAAAGTGGAGGAGCACTCACAGAGAAGTTTGATTGCGTAGGATCCATGTTAAATCAATTGTTCACAGAGTCATATCAAAACTCTGTCAGTGAGAGGCATGCGACGGGTACGCTGTATCTGGTGGCAGGCCTGATAGTGGCAACTGAGTTGATGTATTTCAGTTGTACAGAGGCATCTACCGGCAGGCTTTAAGGCAGAATCTAACACTTATTTTAGCTTGTGGGTGACCCGCCTTTTATTTTATTTACCACTGCCATCCACACCTCTTTCTTGCAGTTCACACTTGTCTCAGTTACAATTTTGGTAAATCTGCCAGCTATGCCTAGTCAAAATGAGTTAAAAACTCAATGTCACTGGCAGGCTTCTTTGAAAAAGGGAAAAGACCAATTGATGAGACAGAAGACTCTAAGGCTGCCAACAACAAGAAAGCTGCACCTAAAAGAAGATACCATGAGTTCCACTTAAATTGTGGCGATCCTCATTTTCCAAGACTACTTTGTATGGTAGGTGGTGACTAGCTAGCCAATGAGCATGAGCCCTTCAAAACTGCTCCATCATGTGGAGACCCAAACACCCAGCATTAAAAGATAAGCCTTGGGAGTTTTTCAAAAGAAAAAAATTGAACATGAAGAACAGAGGCAAATGTGTCTGCAGCGCCATTCTGAGTGGGTAGCTACACTGCCAAGGCTAAGGAGCCCTTTACTGTTGATGAAGGGGTGATGCCGCTGCCCGTTGCTAAGGACGTTTGCTGTGAACACTTAGGAGAGGCTATAGTTCTAAAGGTGGCATGTAATCCTCTTTCACTTAGTACCATAGCTAGGTGAACTGCTGGTTAGCAGAGGTTATGGAGGCCCAGTTGTTAGGGTAAGTGAATCACTGTGCCCTCCAGGTTGATGAGTCTACTGACACTGACAAGAAGCAACAGTGCTTGTGTTGGTGTGATACATTTTCCAGGAGGAAATGTCACGTGCACTTTTGTTGCCAGCCAACACCACAGCTGCAGAGCTATCCAAGTCTGTGAGTGATCACAGGTCAGGAAGATGAAATCAGTTGTTTCGTGTTAGCCTCTGCATGGTCAGGGTGGCTTCCATGAGTGTGTGTCTTTCCAGTCACTTCTGAATTTGAGTCTAAGCATTGTGTCCTCTGCAGAGAAATGCTGGCCAGCCAAAACATGTCACCTGAGCTTAAGAACATTTTTTAGCATATGATTAAAATTAGCAAACACATTAAAGTACATGACCTTAATTCATGTCTGTCTGTTTAGAGGTAGAGTCTCTTTGATACAAAGAAGTGAGATACCTTTTTTCCATTTTTATTAATGTATATATTTAATATACAATGGTTACATAGAGCTTGAATATTTTGTGTACATATATATTGTGTCAACATTACAGTCCCTTCCCTTCCCTCGTTTTTGGTCCTCCTGCTCCCTTCTCATTACCCCTGCTCCTACGTCTGTAAAATGCCTCTATTGTGGGTTTCTCATATTAGAGGAACCATGTGATGTCTAACCTTCTGCATTTGACTCAACTTCACAAATCATGACCAAATCTGTCTGTTTTTAAAAAGGGAAGCATAGTACTCCATTGTGTATATATACCACAGTTTTTGTATCCATTGGTCTGTTAATAGGTACTTGAGTATTGTCCACATTTTAGCTATTGTTAGATGTGCTGCTGTAAACATGGGTATACATGTATCTCTGTTATATGTTGCTTTTAACTTTTGGAAAGATACCCAGAAAAGATATCTCTGGATCAAATGATCAAATGAAATATTAAATTTCAGCCTTTTGAATAATCTCCATATTGCCCTCCAAAGTGGTTGTATCAGTTTACAATTCCACCAGCAATGCAAAAGGGTTCCTTTTTCTCTACAACCTTGCTAGCATCGATTGCTGTTTGAGTTCCAGAAATACACCATTCTCACTGGGGTAAGATGATATTTTAGTGATGTTTTGGTTTGCATTTCTCTAATGGCTAAGGATATTGAACATCTTTTCATGTATTTGCTGGCTATTTGAACTTCTTCATCTAAGAATTGCCTATTCATTTCAGTTGCCCATTTTTCAGTTGGTTCTTTGATTTTGAGGGGTCTATTTTTCTTCTGTTCTTGGTGTATTCTAGTTATTAGCCTCGGGTCTCCTCTGTAGGTGATAAAGACCTTTTTTCCCATTCTGTTGGATCTCTCTTCACACTGTTGATAGTTTCCTTTACCATGCAGAAACTTATAAATCTGATATCACTCCATTTGTTGATTCTGGAGGCTATTTCTTTCACATCAGGTGTCTTATTAAGAAAGTCCTTGCCCACACCTAGATCTTCTGGATTTTTGTCTGTTTTGTCCTCCAGTAAATTCAGTGTTTTCATTTTAACATCTAGGTCTTTGATCCACTTTGATTTGATTTTGGTGCATGGTGATAGGTGTGTGTAGATTCATTCATTCTGCTGCATTCTTCCAGCACAGTTTCTTGAAGAGGCTATTTTTTTTCCAGTGTATGTTTTTGGCCTTTTTAAAAAGCTAGGTGAAGGTATTTGAGGTTGTCCATTCATCCTAATTCTGTTTCACTGTTTTTGTGCAAGGTCCATATAGTTTTTATAAGAACTGAGATTGCTTTATAAAGGCTATCTTTATGGACAGAATTTCTAAGTTATGAGAGCTGCTCCAGAGATTTCTTTTAGAAAAAGTCACCGCTGGCAGCATATTTCAGTGATACAGAACAGTTTACAAAATTTGCTTATTTGTATGACAGATTCAACCTGCTCAGGGAGCTCAGTCTGACATGGCTGGGGAGAATGACAGCTGAGTTCACATTGGTAGATAAAGTGGATGCATTCAAAGCCAACTTGGAATTTTGGGACAATACGTGAACATTAAGATTTTTGATATGTATTAAGCATTATTAGAAAATTTGAAACAGCCTGAGTCAGGGCCTTCCTTCTCTCTACCTCAATGTTCAGAAGACTTTGAGCATTATTTCCTGTATCATTTTGGTTTCTACAAGAGGCAGAATTGACAAAAATTATAAGAAAAAGGGATTTACTTGAAGGGCTTACAAGTCCGAGGAGAGAGAGAGAGTCCACGATGGCAGCCTGCACGTGCGAGAGCTGGAGGGTCCCATGGCTGCTCAGCCACAGCTGGAACACCCATCTGGGACTGCAGGTTAGCTGATGAGTGTCTGCTCTGAATCTCAGTTGTTTGGAGAACAGTGATGGAGACTGGAGACGGAAGATTGGTGATGGGTAGACAGGCACAAGTTGAGACTGGAGCGGATCTGTGATGAAGATCTGCAGTGCTGCGTGTAGCAAGTTGATGTGCAGCAAGTTGGCATCCATAGACAATCGTGAAGGCAAGAGCTTTGCAAGAGCAAAAGCTGTAGCGATCTTTCTTACTCCTTCCTTTTATATAGTTCGACGTGCCAGTTGGCCTCCCGCATCTGGGGTGGGTGTTCTTCCACCATTTCTGCATGTCACCCACAAATCACTCACACACACCTAAAGCATGCCTATAAACTCTACCCTGGGTGTGGTTCCTAATCCCAACAAAGTGACATAATCCCTTTAGCAGTTACACTTTCCAACCCCAAAGGCCCCCTAACTGATAGAGGATGAATTTTCAACCCATCGGTGAAGAAGGCAGATGACAGGACTTTGTACTAGAAGAGGACCAACTGCTTGAGATCATAAATGGCAGCACCTTAAAAGTACAACTCAGATCTCCATACATTCTGGATTGAAGTCAGGGTGGGGTATCCTGAGATTGCCACAAAACCACTGACAAGCCTGTTTCCATTACCCACATCTGGTCTTCATGAAAAGGGTTTCTGCAGAGTTAACAACCAAAACGAGGCTACAGAATAGACTGGATATGAGCAACGCACTGTGTATCATACTTTATAGAGATGGAATTGTCTAGGTGCAAAAAAGCAGTCTCAGGGTTCCCACTGATTTATGCATTATAGTGAGTTGTATGATTAATTCATTATGTATGATAATGTAATCATAATAGAAATAAAGTACACAATAGATATAATATACCCAATTCATTTTGTATAAAAATTTGTCTTCTGTGAAAGGTTCCTGGTGCCAGAAAGATTGGGGACAGTAGTTAGAAAAGACACAACTTTAGAACAGCCAGATGGAAGAGAAGCATAGGACGAGATACAGAGGTGGGAGGAGTTTGGAGTATCCATGCCTTTTCCCGGCACTCCACCCTCCTAGCATCTTAATGTTGGACCCATGTTGAAGCACCAAAAATGTTCTTGTTCGAGAGTGTTTAGAAGAACCTTAAGTTCCACAGTAGAGCTGAATGTTCCGCCGTACTTGTTTATTCTTCCTGGCCATCAATGCCATCCTTATGTCCTTCGTGGCCTCACCCTGAGTCACTTCATTTATCATAATCTCAGATCTGACCAAAATAGGTTCGTAACGAATAACAAAATCAGTATCAATCAAATCAACGTCACTCAGGGCTTCTCGGGGCTTTAGAGGCTTTGTACCAGGAACCTGGGATGGGACAAAGACCACATATATTTATTATACTGCAATTTTCTTCTAGGCTTTATGTTTTGCACTAAAATCTGTGACCAGTTTTGAGTTAGTTTTTATATAAGATGTGAGGTGTAGGGTGAGGATCTAGTTTCTGCATGTAGATGTCCAGTTGTTCCAGCACTAGTTGTTGAAGAATGGAATTGTTTCTCTATTCAGTTGCCTTTGTAGCTTTGTCAGAGTGAGATTAGCATTTTCCAGGGATTCAGTGTGGTGGAAGGAGGGACCACAGAGGGTGGCAGAGGAAGATCGTGGCAGTGGTGAGTACTAGTGGTTACATAAATCTACGCACAGGGGAGAATGACAGTGCTATACACACACATTTTACCAATTTTAACATCCTGGGCTTTTATATTGTACTATAATTACAAAGGTGTGTAATCAGGGGAGCGGAAGAAGCTGAGTACATGGCACATGGGATTTTTCTATGCTATCTTTGCAACTTCCTGTATGGTTATAATTACATCAAGATAAAAAGTTTAAAAACGCTAGACTATATTTGTATGAGTCTGTTTCCACTTATCTGTTTGTATATTCTTTGCCATCACTAAATTCCTACTCATTTATTGTAGTCTTAAAATCAGGTAGTGTGTGGGTCATACACTTACTCTTCTGTAAAATTTTTTTTTTTACTTATTTTGTGTATTTCACATTTGCATATGAATTTTAGAGTCAGTTTGTCAGTTTTTACAGAAGGTGTGTTGGGGTTTTGGTTGGGATTGCTGTGAATCGACATTAAGAACATTGACTGTTAAAATCTTCCTTTATTTATTTTATTTTTTTGTACTGGGGATCAAGACCAGGGCCTTCACACTAAGCTACATCCTAGCCCATTTCTTCGGTTTGATTTTGAGACAGGGTCTTGCTAAGTTGCTAAAGTTGCCCAGCCTGAGCTTGAACTTGTGACCCTTTGGCCTCAGCTTTCCAGAGTGGTGAAATTACAAGCCTGTGCCACTGGTCCCACTGTCTTTTTTATTTTTAATTTGCAATTTTAGCTTTTGTTTTTAGCTATTCATAAAAAGATTCTCTTGGTACTGTAAAGCTTGAGACAGCAGAGTCCGAGTGCATGTGGACAGTCACCTTTCCCTTCTCTGATTAGATAAGGGGAATAGAAAATATGCAGCCTGGCAGGATAGGTTTCTGCAAGTTCTGGCTGCAGGCCAAAGTGGCTTCTGTCTACATGGTGCTGTGTGTGTGTGTGTGTGTGTGTGTGTAAACTGCAGATCCTGCCATAGACACTCGTGCTCCCAGAAGCAAAATATATTTTAAAATTGACAACTTATTGTTGCCTGTTTGATAATTTTAGAAAGACTAAAAAACCTTTCAAACCTCCTATAACGGGTTAAATAAACTTAAGAGGGAAAAGGCATAGGTTGATTCAGGTTTTTTATCATATTATAAACATACTTTTTAATATTCTCTAACTGTTTTCAGAAGTAAAGAGCCTGTCATACTTACGATTTTATTCTATTCTATTCTGTTTATTTTATTTATCCCAGTACCTGGTACTTATAGCAGTTCAATACCTAGTCAATGTATGAATCAGTTTTTTTGCATAGTTTTGTTTCACCTATCAGCTTCAGACTCTAATTTATGTTTATATTTTCATTCCAGGGTAGATTTATCAATTGGCTAATATTATACATGATAATGGTAGAAAATCCCTATTCTTATGTCTGACCGCCAGTCTATTTTTCACATACAATAACCAATGTGGAGTGAGAAAATACAGGATCACACCCAGGTGTTGGGGAACACTCCTATAATCCCAGTACTTTGGGAGGCTGAGGCAGGAAGATCACAAGCTTGAAACCAGTCCAGGCAACTTAGTGAGAGAGCCTGTTACAAACAAACAACAAACAAAAATAACAACAAAATAAAAACAAAACAGATCTGGAAATGTGTCTTAGTATGAAGGCTCTGGGCTTAATTGTTAGTTTAAAAAAAAAGTTGCTAGTTAAAGGCTTTAGAGAGGAGATGTATTTTAGAGACATAAGTGAGGAGTATCCTCGTCCCTGGTTAAGAGGGAATGGAAAATGACATAGTCCCTGGGCCAGAGAGCGCAGGCTATGCTCAGGTCAGGAGCTTCCTCTAGATATGTGGATCTTTGTTCAGCAACAGGATTGTTAGTTTATAAAAACCCATTCCCTTTTACCTCCTCAGATCCTCCGTGAAAGCTAAGTTGGGGCATATCCACATTCATTGCTCCTGAGGGGAGCATCTGTGCAGTGGCCCTTTATAATACATACACTGCAGGTCCTCTATTCTAATTTCACTTTGATATTCAGCAGACCACACTTTATTGGGCTTCTCATTGTAGACTTGTAGACCTCAGCACAGACCTTGATTTTATTGGCTGAAAAATATACCTTAGCTTGAGATCTTTGGCCAAAACTTCACGTAAAGCAAGACTTATTTTCTAAATAGCTTTGAACGTAGCTGCCTAAGTCAAGTCACGATTTTGTCACAGGCTGTGTGACACTTTGATCTTTTTTGATCTTTCTCATGCAAAAGGGAAAAACTCGGAAGAGACTTAAAACTGGCTCCTGCTGGATAGAGTGACCATCTTTGGTTACACAGGCCTGGTAAGGCAAAGCTGAAATGCTGTTTGACAGTAGACTTGAGATGAACTATTCAATGACCCGTGATGAATACCTTAAAATTTTTCCTCATACAGATCATCATGTTGAACTCTGTTTCTGACCTTCATGACTACATTGACAAAAGCCAGCTGACCCGGGAGTTAGGAGGGACTTTGGAGTATCGTCACAGTCAATGGATAAACCATAGGACGGTGAGTCTTAGCATCAGCTTGTGTGTGTTTCACTGCCTCTTTTTATCTTCCAGAAGCCAGAGGGCTAACCATCAGCTGCTGGGAATTGCCTTGTCTTTGGGGGTTATGGCGATTTTCCCGATTTTCTGGGGGAAGCAAGGGAAGAAGGAGAGTGTAAGGGAAAAGGCTGAGCTTTCCCTCCGATTCAGGGAGGTCACCTACCCTCCCTGCATCTTCTGGCCTGGTTTTGTTTTGTTTTTGTTTGTGATCCTGGGAATCTCACCCAGAGCCTTCACATTGAGCTACATCTCCAGCCCATTTATTTAGCTTGGAATTTGAGACAAGGTCTTGGCTAAGTTGCCCAGGCTGCGCTAGAACCTGGAATCCTCCTCCCTCAGCATCTCAGAATGTTAGGATTGTGGGTTCATGGTAACAGGCCAGCTGACCTGAAGGTTATGAGAGTCCTGATTTAGGTGTCCTTGGGGAGTTTTCAAAAATACCCATATCATGCTATATATACCTCAGGGAAGTTACCTGAATGAATTTCAGACATTAGCTTTTCATAAAACTACCCAGGTGATTCCAGCATACAGTATACAGGAAGTTAGCTTTAGCTCCATTTAGACCTTAATTTATGTTTATATATCCTCCCTATTTGTATTTAGACATCGTCACCATTGCGTATTGTCTGACCTAAGGTGAGTTACTAAGTCTCTCTGATGAGCTTGTTTCCTCCTGTGTTAAAATGGGACTAACACACTGTTTCTCTTCTGGGAGTCGTTTTGACCTCCCACCCCCAGACCCCAGAGGCCATTTGCCTACATCTTTATGCATTTTTCTCTATGTAGTTATTATTTGACAGGGTGGTTTTCAGTTTCTGGTGGGTTGGGATCAGGGACTCTGCTAGACATATTACAATGTACTCATGACCCGGACAACGAAAAAAATTTCCAGCCCATAATGAGAGTAGTGCTGCTGTTGAGAAACTAACAAAAACTACCTGAAAGCTTAACGTGGGATGTGATACATTCCTGTGTGAAAGTACCTGGCATATGGTGTTTTACTTTTTCCTATTCATTTATATAGCTATTTGTTGTGCTAAGCAAGAAGTTTCAGTACAGTTAAGGAAGATGGAAGAGAGAAACTTGCTACTCCTGGGCGGAATGTTGGGGTTGCCCCCAGATCTGTCTGGGCCCAGAGTGATCGTACTAATAAGTGGTACTGTTTGGGAAATGCTTAAGGCATTAGCACTCTACGCTTGTGAATGGGGTGAGTTGAAGGAGCTGCCTCTGCTTTGACCACCTAAGTAACACAGGAAATGTGCCATCTGTGAGGAAGTCTCTCACCTCACATTGAACCTGCTGGTGCCTTCTTCTTGGACTTCCAGCTCCCAGAATTATGAGAAGGAAACTTTTGTTATTTATAAATTACTTAGTCTAAGGTTGTTACAGTATCCCAAACAGACTAGGTACTCACCAAGTAATGTTGCTACATAAAATTTCCATTTCCTTTCCCTGTTCTCCCAATCTGTTTTAGTTACTTTTTCATCACTGTGACTCAGTACCCGACATCCACAACTTTAGGAAGGAAGGATATATTTTAGCTTATAGTTTCAGAAAGTCACAGTCCATTCACATATGGGCAGCTGGGAGACAGAGATCCTCACAGCATGGTGGATCAGAGATAAGTCCGGGAGGATGGGCAGAATCAGCATATGCTCCTCCCGTTCAAGCGCCAAGCATCTGCACCTTCCAGCCAGGCCTCACCTCCCACCAGTACCCAGTATCCATAGGAACATGAGGCTTTTGGGGGACACTCCAGATCCAAACCATGACACAGAACCTACCCTTGAAAAGCATAGGCTCCTCCTCCCTCCCTGATGACAAACTTATAACATCAATGCTTTTGTCTCTGTTTGGTCAGTTTGGATTTGTGTTGCCCAACATTTACCCGTGAGCCCCTGAACCTGGAGTACTTCTGGGCTTAATTTCTGGGTATTTTAGAATGTTGCTTACATAATCAAAAGGACTTATGGTTCCAGAAGCCTTCCTGGGCTAGTGACCTCTCTGCCTCGTTCTCATTTCTCTACCATTGGCCTATTTCATTGTGGTGTTCTTGGTTTTTTTGTTACCTCAACTCTTTTTTGAGAAGACAAATGCACAGCAAATAGATTTTAAAGGGTATATACCAAAGACAAACATGATTCTTAAAGAACTTAGAATTAAAGAAAGCTAAGGTCAAGAAGACTGCTGCTGGAAGGAGAGCTTGGGTAGGTGTCTGCGCACTTCCTGCCCTGCTGAGCCTCGTTTGTAGTCATGGTTTTGTGGCTGTTCAGATGTTAAATGCAAGAACAGTGAACTTAACAAATGCCACTAATATTGAAAGACCAGTGATATCTTTTACGCGTTTTGTACACACTTTAAAATACACACATATAATTAGAAATAGAGTAGAACTAAATAGAAACATGTGCGTGTTGCTTTTATCTCATGATTGAAATATGTAGATCCTCTTTGTATGGGTGTGATAGTGCTTTTTGGATGTCATATCTTTGAATGAGAAACTCATAGGAAAATTAAACCTCAGAAGATATTAAAGATTGCTTACTTGAATCACTTTATTTTACAGATAAGGCAACTGACTTTTCAAGTAAAAAGGAGACTTATCCAAGGTCAGATGGTCAAGCTGTCTTTAACTCCCTTATCAAGATCAGGTCCCCTGTTCCACTTCCAAGGTGATTATTAATAGAATAACACAGAATCAAGTCAAGTTGTTAATAGGTACCCTCCAAAAGAACACTTTGGCTCTCCTCTGTTTTCAGGATGCATTTTACAGGCCTCTCACCTGACACTCTGGGTTACCTCACACTTATAAGTTGTCACCAAGATCCTTTCACACTGGCTATTCTTTTTGATCCTTAAATAATCCCTGCAGGACTGGGGTGTAGTTTAGTGGTTGGCCACTTGTCTTGCATGCATGAGGCCCTGGGTTCAATTCTCAGCCCTAAAAGAAAAAAAATTTTTCCCTAAAGCCCTGAAGAACAGAAAACACCATCTCTCCTTTACAAATGAGGACTCTGGATCTCCGTAGCATGGCAAGGTTCATTCAAGATCATACTGTTAGGGAGAACCGGGAGCTGGACCCTAACCCACATCTTCAGCTCTCAAGGCCAAAGTCTTCTGCTGGTCTAGTTTTAAGTCTATTTTGTTAAATGAGTTTTGACTACCAAGAACTGGCTTATATAATGCAGTTTTTCAGAGTACAGCTTGGGGTCAGGTTCCATGCCTCCACTCTCATTTCTGCCACCTATTTTTTTTTTTTTAATGTGACTTAAGGGGAAATTACTTAACCTCAACATATGTTAGTTTCCTCATCTATAAAATTTCGGGTGATAATACCTAACTAAGCTGTATTAGAAGAGACAGTGCATATAAGGCAAAATACGTCATAATTTTGAATTTTCTTATTATTCTCCTGGTAAGTGAGGTTTTTCTTCCTTTTTTTGAGACAGGGTCTCGCTCTGTAGCCCAGGCTGGTCCTGAACTCACTATGGAGCCCAGAATGGCCTTGGACTCACGTCAGTCCTCCTGCCACAGTCTCCCGAGTGCTGGGATTACAGGCATGCACCTCCATACCTGGCTTACAGGGTGCTGGGGAATCAAATTCGGGTACTTAGTGCTTGACTTAGCACTTGTTAGGCAAGTGATTTAACCGCTGATCCATTCCTCCAACCCGGTTTTTTTCCTTTTATGTTATTCTTTATAGGCCATTAGTGAATACGATCACAAGTTTTTCACATATGAATGTTAGATTATGTCAACATAATAAACTTGTTATATTTGAAAGAAAGATTTTCATACAAGTGCCTGGCTTTTTAGACCAGAAGAACTGTAATGTCCAAGGTTGTGTCTGTTCAAAGGCTGTGCAAAGAGGGAATTTCCCCGACAACAGTACTTCAGGAATGCCAAGGGCTAAAGTAGATAAGACTTTGGGTTCATACAGGAAAGGGGGCAGAGAGGAGTGCTCTGAAAGCCTCCTTGAGACAGTCCAGCCTCTTCTCACATAGAGAAGGTCCACCCATCAGATCTGGCTCATTCCTTATGGTGTGAGTTTAGGTTTTCAGGAATATGTTCTGGTAATTTGGGAACAGAGGTCATTTCTTCTCACATGACAGTTCAGTTGGGTCTCCTTGCTGTCTTTACTCATGGGCCCCTTACAACATGACAGGCCCAGCACCATGTCCTACTGCCATGGGAGTACAGAGGTGAATGGTGAATGTGACATGGTGCTTGCCCTTCAGGGGCCACATTGTCTCTGGAGCAGGGAAATGTGGGTGTGGTAGTACCACATGTCTGAGGTGATTTGGGGGACTCAGAGCTACAGCTATCTTCTGTGATGGGCAGCAGCATTTCTCCTAGGTTAGGCCCCATGTTTCCTGAAGTACTCTGCTAGCATGCAGCTAACTCCTTTACTTGGGATATTAGCTATGAAGGCACTCATCTGTTAACACATATTTCTTTAATGGTAGTCTAGAATCCCAAGTGGAAGGGTCATAGAACAGTCATAAGCACGTGGCAGAAAGAGGTCCCCAAACTCCCATGTCTTTTAGAAGTGACTCCATTAAAGGTCACGAGCAGCCACTCATTTTTTCTCCAAATTCTCACATCCCCTCAGCAGCGTTTGACAACCTCCTCAGAGGCACCTGGCAGTGGAGACGGGGAGGGTGGATGTCCTGAGGGACCAGAGAGGCTAGAAGGCAATGTGGGGGCTAGAAGAAAAAGCTGAGTTTGTTAGAAAGAAAGTGAGGTTGTTCTGTCCATTGCTGTCTTGCACCTTGTATAAATTCTGAGTCTGACTTAATGTTAGGTGTTTTCGGGATAATGAAGAGATCCGACCTGAAGCAGCTGACCTCTTACTACCCAAGTAATTCAATTCTGGGCAACTGGCTTGAAATTTCGAAGCTTCAGTTCTCTCCTCTATAAAAGGAGATTAAAAACCTCCTACTCATTGAGATAATAGACAAATGGAGTATCAGAGACAATGTGTGACCCATTGCAGGCACACAGAAAATGGTAGCTAGCTCTGGGACTGCCCGTTGAGAGAGCATATTGGCAAATATTAGTCACCCCATGTTGTGATCACTGTCTGACATTTCAGGCCATAGAGAACTTCGCCTTGACATTGAAGACTACTGCTCAGATGCTGCAGACGTTTGGGGCCTGCTTGGCCATGACGGACCTGCCTAAAGGCATGCTATCTACTGAAGACCTTCTCATGTCCCACACCCGGCAGCAGGACAAGATGCAGGTGAGTGGTCTGTAACCGCCCAAAGGCCAATACCTGGAGAGGGCCAAGAGCAGAATTCTATTCATACCCTAGCCCCTTCCGTATACTTCAGATCATCTTTATTTATTATTATTTTTTTGAGACAGGGTCTCACTTTGTGGTTCAGGCTGGTCCTGAACTCACTTCGGAGCCCAGGCTGGCCTTGGGCTCATGGCAATCCTCCTGTCTCAGGCTAGGATTACAGGTGTGCACCACCATGCCCGGCTTATGTGGTGCTGGGGAATTGATCTCGGGTACTTAGCATTTGACTTAGTGCTTGCTAGGCAAGCACTTTTAACCACTTAGCATTCCTCCCGCCCCTGGAGTTTTAACTACTTTGTTCCACACTGTTTTCCAAAACCATTTCTTTTGGCCTCCAGTAGTGTCTGTCTACACAGAAAAAAGAAAAAAAATTTCAAAATATTCATAGGAGAACGATCTTGTCAAATTTTTAAGTAAACTATGACTTTAAAGATGGCTCTTCTCTAGAAACATAAATTCTTTCTCCTCAGGTTGGGCCACAGTTACTCCATTCTTAAAGCCATAGTGTTCCTACCCTCAGTACTGTATGTGCTTCTTTCTTTCCAGTCAAATTGTGAGCACTGGGCTTTGTGCTAAGATTTGCAGCCTATTTTCTTTGTGAGTTCACTATCCACCTGAAAGACAGGAAACAAAAATGAGTCCTGTGCACACAACCAGCTGTAGCCATCCCTGGGGGAGGCCAATAAGTGGGACTCAGCAGCCCACAGCTCGCCCACCCGTCCCGCTGTGGCTGGCCGCACTTGGTGGGAGCTGAACCTGGACTCGGCTCGTGTGCACAGAGACTGACTACAGTGGACAGTTCTCTAAGGGGGAAGCTCCTTATTCTGGGGACAAGCATCTGTGATGGCTGTTGCTGTCTTGATCTGCTAGCAGTACTCACCTTGATCCTGCAGGGGGCTTGGCTCTCCAAGGAAAGAAATTCCTTGAAAGGGACATGAGTGTATGCACAAATTCCAGAAGACAGTGCTGTGAGCTCCTCCACCTAGCCTGAGCGCAGGGATAAAAAATAAAAAAATACCCAAAATGATGAGGAATTGTTTCTTTCCACTGAAACTCTATTTTTGAGCTGGGCTGCTTACTTTTGTCCTTCCCAAGAACCATCATTCCTCCACTTTTCCCTTGTTTTTATTATGTCAGATTTTTGCAACCCTCTCGAAGCTGTGGTCCTTGTCCCAAACAGTAACCGGGTCACAGTTTTTATTTGTATTTCTGTAACAGCGGGAAGGGCACACACGATGTCTGACCTCACGTATTGGGATCCATCTCCCACTTCCCGCTCCCTTTCCTCATGCTTTGCAGCTCTTGGGGTGCAGCCTCCCTCCCAGCTCCCCTTTCTGGTGTCTCCTTCTGCCCTAGTTATTATCCCTCTTCTCCTTTAGCCTCTCCACCTTTCTTCCCATCTCTGCATCACAAAAGTCAATATGTATCTATATAAATCTAATGAAAGATAGTGCAAAATCCTGCTGGAAACTTGGGTAAATTAAGTAGAAAAAATTCAGGACCCTACTTATGGCTAGGAGGAGGAACACTGACTCATGGACACTTTACCTCTATTTGATCAAGCAATTTGTCTTTGCTCATCTCCACCCTGACTTCTTTTAGACTATTAATAATTTACCCACCCCACAAATGTTTAATGAGCATTGATGAGATAAAAAGAAATGAGAGCCAACATTTGAGAATGGAAAGAAGTGATATACCTGACTTCCAGGAAGGAGAGCCAGTCAGGTGGCTGACTTGGGACATTGTCCGGAATGGAAAGAGCAGGAGTCTATCAGCATCCAGATCCAAGGGCAAGATCGAGACTGGGTATGGACAGTGTGACCTTTCCTGGTGAAATACTAGAGTTGAGCGGAGAGAAGGAACTAGGCATGAGGCTGAGGGGGCCCAGGACCCCAGTGTGAGCAGAGTAGAGCACTTTCCAGAGAATGAGCAGGGACTGTGTGAAGGAATAAGGGAGGCTGAGCTCACAGGAAGAAACTTTTATTGCAGATGTATGCAGAAGTGGCCATTTGGCCTAGGCTTAGAACCGTGGGCTTGTTCTAACCCTCAAGTGCCTGTAAGCCATTTTCTGTGATCCACAAACCAAACCCAGAATTCTTAATAGTGAAATTCTAGGCTGGCTCAGCTTCTTTTGATTTGCAAGATGGGTCTTAAGGTCAAGGTTCAAGGAAAAGAGAGTTGACCCGCACTGTCCAAGGAAAAGACTCCTGGGTTTGGATTTGGAAGTAAATTGCCCTCCCCATTTGCGAAGCCTGAAAACACATGTTTAAGATGCACAATAGAATAGCCTTGGAAGTACAAATCTTTCCACATCAAACTGAAATTGCTGCCAGTTTCTGCCGAACTTGAATAGTTGAAAAAGGCCACTCTTGGAGAATAAGTAGGAGAGATCTTGTTTACTAAGGTGACATGATGTATTTTCATGTTCATCTAACAAATGTTATGTTATTATTGTTTGGTCATTTCTGTCACTTAGCATTCAATATCTGTCATTTTCTTGGTTTTTAGTCTTTTGTTTTATTATTTGGTTTTAATTTACAGCAACAACTTGAAATACACACAAAAATATAATAGATGTTACTTTTGTATTAAGAAAGTAGACAATTTGGGGATAAAAGACTTGCTTTTTCTGGCATATACCCTTCTGTATATGTTGAGTTTCATGCTGTGTGTGTATTACCTGTTAAGGATGAATTAATTTTTAAAATTAAGCTGCATCTTGATTTTAGTATTTAGTTTCCTAAATGAAAAATATACTGATCTATCATTCTCCTTACCATTTCCAAATACCAAGAATTTATTTTTTAATTAACTTCTTATAAGGGAGTCTATTTTTTCTTTTTTTGTCTAGGATGAGCTGAAATCACTTGAAAAGCAAGGGGCCACATTGTTGTCTTGTGTCCAACAACCAACAACCCAAACTCCCATCAGCAAACTCAATCCCAATGAGCTGGAGAATGTAGCCACTATGGAAAGGTGCGTGAATGAGATAGATTTGCCTCCTGAGAAGATAGTGTTTGGAACTGGAGATTCTAAAATAACCAAGAATGGATCGGAACAGCTACTACTGGGCCTGGGTGGTACCAAAAAGAATAATATTGGAGGTAACAAAGGGAAAAAAATTGTGTCCATCTGCAGTCTACCCATAGACATCATTTTAGAGTTCTGTTTCCCCCTCCAATGATATGCTGTCATCCCAGGATTTCAAGGGAGATCGTGGCACTGACCGACTTCATTTCCAAATGTAGCCATACCTCAGTCCTCCTCATTAATTGGTTCCAGGAGGCATGAGTGCCAGATGGGTTGTTTCCAGCAGTCATGTTGCCAGAAAACTCACCCCGGCATGGATTACATCTTTGAAAACTACGTACAGAAAACAGGTGGTCTTGGCCGGAAGGTTAGCGAGTCACTGGCCATCCACACTGACAAGAGCAAACTTGTCCATAGAGTACCGAACAAATGAGTATTGGGACAAAATTTTTGTGTCAAAATGTATCAAGTGCAAAATTCAAAACAACCAAGTACCAAGGCATGACTGTAACAATTTGGGCTGTGCTAAAGTCTTAGATGGAATTTTTTAAAAGAAAGGCATATAGAAAAGGTCATCTGGAGCATATTTTTGAAAGAGCACGACAACTTATCCAGAAGGAAGTTTTTGCCTACTCTACAGGTGTCCTGATTGGAAAACAGAAGGCAGGGGACCTGCTGAACTATCGTATTGCAGAGATTGCGACAGTTAGTAATACCAGTGCAAATCAGAATGTCTATGCAGATGCTAACGTCTGTATGAATGCTCTAGCAAATGAATGCTAAGGCCATCTTTTCACTCTTTCTCTAAAGGTTGTTAGTTCAATTGGAAGAAACAAAAAAAGCCTTCAGTCAGTTTTGGACTGAGCATCACCTAAAGCTTAACCAGTGCCTACAGCTGCAGCGCTTTGAGCACAATTATAGCAAGGTATTCTTTTCTTTTTAAATATGATTTCCTATGTGGTACAGATATCTGGGTTTCTCTTTCCCTTTGGGTGTTTTGACATTGGGTTTCTCTCTTCTCACTAACTCAGCCCGGTGCCTTCTACCTTCTTGCTGTGGTCGCAGTATTCTAGGATCCAGTTTTCCTGTTAATACCCATGACATATCAGTGATGGTGTACCTTCCTTTATGACTGATAACCTGTTGAATGTGGTTCTAAAAGTCTACATGCACCACTTTTGGTTTAATCTGAAAGGTAACAAGCTGAAGAAAAGAGAAAGGAACAAAGGAAGAAAGGCACATAGAGATAACACACAAATCCTGTTTCATTTTGGATTTCCAGGTTTTCTTAGACTGAGCGTAAACAGACCTGAACTTGCAGATGGGTGCTCATCGGTTTATGTCTGTACTGTTGTGCTGTCTGTAGGTGAAGCTTGCTTTGGATAATCTGCGGGAAGAACAAGCTGAGTTTACAGCCATTGGGGACAGTGTGATGCACGTGGAGCAACTTCTTAAAGAACACAAGAAGTTGGAGGAAAAAGGCCAGGTTTGTGTTTTGGTGTTTTGGTGTACCAAGAAGGGAGTCATTTTGGATGATGACAGATCATGTCCAATCATTGCTGTCAGGGGGTGGCACACAGGTGTGCCCAAATTTTGCCCTTCAGCAACCCCACCCTCATGTCAGGTCCCAACAGAGGCACACAAGTTAGCAGCTGTAGTGAGTAATAGGGAATAAATTCTGGCAGTTACCAAGTCCTCCCAAGCATCTGGGTACGTTGAGGGCGGAGGCTCAGGTATGGCGATAACTTTAGGCCAGCCTTGCCGTTTTCATAGGGCAGGCAGTAAAGTGACTAAAGGTCACCGTGGGTGAATCACTCTCTGAATCAGCTTATGGCTCCTCTGGGACCCAGCTGTGTGGATGGGGGCCTTAGCAAGGAGGGGAAATTTTAAAGGGGGAACCAAAAAAACCCCCTAACAATAACTGGAGTAAGACCTTAGATGGGGAAATTATTCCACACTAGTTCTCTTGCTCTGTAGTATTGACAAAAGTGCCCTCCTTTTCCAAGAGCTGTAAAGGAACGCATGCTTTACAGTTCCCAAGCCAGAATAATGCAATTTCTCGTATCTGCATGCTACTCAGAACAATTCTATTTTAAGGCCTTGTAGTTTTAATGTATTACAAAGAGAAGTGAGTCATCTCTTTCCAAAGAAGTACCTTTCTGCTTTTCCTTAATTAACTTCTCTAAATTTTTGTCTCATGGGAACCAGGTCTCCTCTGATTAGTTCTTTTTTTTTCCTGAGCTAATCTAAAAGCATGTTTCCCAGATGATAATTTTGTAGTGCTAGAGATTTGCTTTTCAAAATATAGGCTTTTGGCTAGCAGCACAAGTGTCGCTTGAATGAAGTCTTCTCATTTCCTTTCCTTTCCTTTCATTTCATTGTGTGTGTGTGTGTGTGTGTGTGTGTGTGTGTGTGTGTGTGTGTGTGGTATTTGAGGCCGAGCTCAGGGCCTTCACACTTCACACTAAGCTACATTCCCAGGTCATTTTTTATTTTTGAGACAGGGTCTTGCTAAGTCACTAAGTTGCCCAAGCTGGGCTCGAACTTGTGATCCTCCTGCCGTAGCCACCCAGCATGCTGGGATGACAGGCTTGTGCCACTGGGTCTGGCTAAGGCTTATTGAATGTACAGAATCTCAAGCTCCACTTCAGGATCAGAATCAATATCTTGGCAAATTCTCTTGTGGATATATGTGAGCATAGTGTTGGATATATAGGATGCAACAGCAATGCCCCCTTAGGATATGCATCTGTGCTGCACCAAGCTGGAGGTGTCCGTGCATTTGCTGACCACAGGAACCCACCAGTGCATTCAGGTTCTCACTTGGGGTTCTATCCTGCCCTAGTGAGTGCTTTTTCTACTACACATGGTCACTTGACAGCTGTGTACTTTCATCATGAATTATTAGAAACGTTTACCAGACAATGGAAACTTTGAATTTCACATATCTTATGACTGCATGTTATGGATTCGCCAAAATAGCCCCAATTTTGTGTACTTGTAGTTTTTCAAGAGAGCTCCTAATTCCATATAGATGCCATGTGTCTTTGCTTATATAAATTTATATAATAAAAATGCCTGATCAACAAAAAATGTCTCAATATATAAATGATAATGGCTGCCAGCCTACAGGGAAGGAGCTCACTTGTCAACATGTGTCCCTTGTCTCAGGTTCTGTGGGTAAGGTGGAGAACCAGCCAAGAACCTGCCTTTGTGGATCTTATGTTCTACAGAGAAAAGAAAATTAATGAAAAAGCAATCAATAGATGCTAACAGTTGATATAAGGAAGATACAGGATGTAGTAGAGAAGTGCTACTTTAGCACCGGGTGTGATCAGGAAAGGCCTCAGAGAGAGTGACCTCTGATCTGATATCTCTGGCATCATGCAGAGCTTTGGAGAATTGAAACAAGGTAGAGAAAGATGTAAGAGCAAAGCTCTTATGGTGGGAATGGGATTAAGAGCTCAAGGAATCTTCTGGAACATAATGAGCCAGGAGGAAATGAGGTAGGAGATATGGGAAGGGGTGGTCCTGTTGGGCTCTTGGTCTGTATTTTATTCCTAGTGGACCAGGAAGCCATGGGAGGGGTTCTGGGTTGTATTCTAAAGAGTCATAGTGGAGCTGCATGACTGTATCCCATTTTCTCTTCTCTCCACCTTGGTACATACTTTAAAAATGACTAACCAGAGGTAAGGATGCAGCCTGTGGTCATGAGATGTAGGAATGCTTTGTGAAACCATGATTTGGCTTTCATGGCCAAAATTCTTTTTTCCCCTGCCATTTTTATTAATATACACATGCAATACATAATGTTTACAATGAACTTGAGTATTTTGTGCACATATATATCACATCAACTTCATCACATCCTTTCCCATTTTGGCCCCTTCCCCACCCCCTAAACTCCCACTATCAAACCATATGGTTCTGTAGAAATCAGAGAAACCGTACAAAACTTAGCGTATTTAATCTTTTGCATCTGACTTATTTCACTCAAATCACCACTCTTTAGCTTAGCTTCCTACCCCTAGAATGGGTTGCAGTGGTCAAATCTTTATTATTATTCTCTGAATCCAGCAGATCCCTTTATTGGGATTATTTGTTCCTTTTTTCTGTATTTTGCTGTATCTTTGTTGAGATTCTTTAACCTGGCCTCACCGACCAGTCTACATAAGGAAAGAACTATACAATGTAATTTATAAGGCTAGTAAATGTGAGAAAGAAAAAGAAGTTAAATTTCAAATGCCTTAGCTGAGTACTGAAAGGTAAATGTTTGTACATTCAAAAGGTTATCATTATATCAATCAGTTTTCTTAGGATAAACTTACATCAAAGACCAAACACATGAATTGCTACCATAAACGAACTTAAGTCTATATCAAATTGCTACCTTAAGTGAACTTAAGTCTATATCACATAAGTATACTCAACGCAGTAGATATGATGGCATACTTAGTTATTTTAGAATTTTTTAACTTTCATAATTTATTTACTCACATTTCACTAATTACTAACATTTTGCCAGATTTTGTTTATCATTTCATTTACCTATTCATCCATAAATTCATGCATACATATTTTTAAAGATTTTATACCAGTTCCCCATGTTGACTGTAATTATTCTGTTTTGTAAACTAACATACTATTACAAATAATAATTATGTGAGGAAGTGTCACAGATTTTATTAAAAAGCTGGTACTGTTCCAGAAGTACATCAATCAAATGACTCAGATACCAGTGTATTTTTTGTTACACTTTGTCTAGATGTTTCCTTTCCTCCATATTTTTGTGCTGCTTGTCTCTCTGCCTCCCTCAAAGACTCCTCCAAGTATTTTCTGCAATACTGGGCTAGTGGTCACAAATTTCTTAAGGGATTCTTGGTCATGAAAAATTTTTACTTCTTCAATTTTCAGGGATAATTTTGCTGTATATAACAACACTTACTGTCTTCTAAAGCCTGAAATATCTTGCTTGAGGCTCTCCTGGCCTTTAAAATTTATATGGCCAAAATTTTTGAACCAGCTGGACTAACCCATTGCGAGTAACACGAGTTCCATCTGATTGATTTTCTTCTTCTGTTCCTTATTTACCTGTTTTTAAAACCTACAGTCTACTTGATGCAGCATAACCGTTCATCTGCCTTTGGGTGCAACAAGCAAAGCTACCTTAGGGTAACTGGTATATTTTGCAATATATTTTCTCTCAGATTCCTAAAAGGTATTGTTTCTTCAGGTGAGTCAGTTCTGGGTAGTCTTCCATTTGTCCTGTAAAGTGTTAAAATACCAAGGTAGTGCCTGGCCAGGACCCACCAAGTGTCTGAGGTTCACCCTTTTCTCGGCACTCGACAGTCAGCTTCCCTCCCACCACCGCCACATACTGGCTCTGGGTCAGCATCTTCCTCTTTCTACGTTGTGTTACATCCTTACAGGTAACCTCAGCTCACTAATCAGACTACTGTCTCGTGTAGATTTAACCTGTTCTTTATTTTTTTCTAGTTTTAGGGTTTAGTGGTTCTTTATGATTCGGAAAAACAGCAATATCACCACCGTTCTTCTAACAATAGAGTATGTCATAGGGTTTTGGTTGTGAGGTGTGTGGAGTGTTGGTGATGGGCTAGCATGGAATAGATGAATAGATAAGGACAAGGCAGGGAAACAAACCTGATTTCAGCTTTGATTTCTCCCTTCAGGCTACTGTGTCCAAGAAGGCATGGAATCTTGGCCACTAACATCTTAGGAATGCCATCTAGCTGGAGGGTTATGGCCCTGTGTCTGTGCGTGAAATTTTCAAACTTGCAAGGAAGCAGATAGACCAGTGCAGTGAACCCCACATGCTCATCTCTGTTTCTGCCACTGCTCTCTTGTTGCCCCCGGCCTTCCTTCCATACACACATCCCAGGCTGTGCCATTATCTGTGGGGTTCCTCGATAGACAGGCAACGTCACCTACTTTCTTAACATTTATTTTCTTTCGTGGTAGACACAATCACCTTTCATCTGCATTGGTATTTGAGTCCTTAAGGAAAAAAAAATCAGTTGTTATTATACCGATGATTTCTGACTACAGTTTGACTCTTTAATTTTCTGTAATTTTCAGCATCTGAAAGAAATGCGAGGCAAGCTGATAGTCGGAGAACTAGATTTTAGCCCTTTGTTTCCTTCTTTCTTTCTCTCTCTTTTTCTCTTTGAGGCAGAATCTTGCTCTGTAGTTTAGGCTGGCTGGTCCTGAGCTCACTGTGTAGCCTGGGCTGGCCTCCAGCTCAAGGCAAACCTCCTGCCTTGCCTCCTTAGTGCTGGTGTTACTTGTGTACGTCACCAC
The DNA here is from genome assembly GCA_004027205.1 of Ctenodactylus gundi. Taxonomy (NCBI): domain Eukaryota; kingdom Metazoa; phylum Chordata; class Mammalia; order Rodentia; family Ctenodactylidae; genus Ctenodactylus; species Ctenodactylus gundi. The sequence continues at coordinate 41,175 of PVKB01004737.1, forward strand.
GTCCAGCTCAAGTGGTGTTGGGGAATCGAACCAAGGGCCTTGTGATTGCTAGGCAAGCACTAACCACTGAGGTACTCTTCCAGCCCAATTTTAGCCCTTTCTTCATCATTATTTCTTTTGTCATTTGACTTCAGAAGTTTTGTTTACTACTTGTCTTGAACAGGAGCTATATGAAGTAAAAACTAAGTTTATGGTTTTATTGTCAGGTTTGTTGTAGGTGCTGGAGAACTTTGCAGTCATGAATGATGGCTGTGTGGCCATCGCTCGCAGCACACGTGGGAGTAGAAGTGAACTGGGAGATGACTAGAGCTCAGTTTTGGGCATTAGTCAGTCCTAGACCCAACTGTTGGCTCTAATGATGACCAACATGTGACTCCAGCCACATTTCTTAGCCTTTCTGAACACAGTACCCCCATCTGTAAGAACAGTAGACAGTAATTTGCATGTTGTAGAGTCTTTGTGATGTTTAAGGGAATCAGATGCATAGTAAGCTCTCAGTGAGTGCCTGGAATGCCCTAGGTGGTCAGTATTCAGAAGCCAGGGTCGTCTGTTCAGCTTCATAAGGACTGGTCTTCTAGCCATCCAGTGGCTGAATCAGGGTAGATGTGAAGTTATCGCTGTAGGTCTTCTGCCAGATCCATTTGGACCGTTTAGATCTATCAGCTAACCTCTGAAACGGTTTAAGGACAATTCTGAAGAGAGGGCTAGTGTGTGCCAAGTGAAGGGCAGGCCATGATCACTCCATAAGCCTTTGCAGGTACTCTAGGTAAATTTCCTTGCGCTCAGAGAACTCCATGATTTTTTAAATAAGTTAGGCTGCTGGAGGAAAAGAATGTGTTGACCAAGATCTTCTTGACAAGTTTTAATGCTTCTACAAGACGTCTCAAAAGTTAATGTTTCTTATATACGGCAATTTTGGGGGCACCCTGTACATTTAAATTTAGTACTTGCGTAACTTTTCTCATAACATTAATTTTATTTCAAATATTTTGACAAGTTAATCCTGAGAAAAACAAGTTTTTGTATTAATTTTTATATTTTAATATGTGTGGTGACTTTTGAAACTAAAGTCAGACAAGTCTGAGCAACCAAGCGAGGTCTCCAAGCCCAGGCAGAACAATCATGGCTGTTTTTCTCTCTGTCTGTTGGTCAGAGCCAGATGCTAGAGCCAAGAAGCTGTCCGAGTTGGAAACTGGCTCTTCTCTTTCTACCTGAAGCACCTTGGGCTACTGTCACCCAGTATCTGTGTCATGAGGAGTAAAATAATCAATGTAAATGCTGGCTGTTGTTCTGCATATCATAAAGGTAGTGAAATACATTCTGTGGCACAGCATATTTCCTAGGTCCGGTCTGCAGGCATTCAGCTGTCCCAGTGAGGGTCTGTTTTTCATTCTTTATTCTGAAAACACTTGTGAATCTCCTACCAAGCTGAGCACTGCTTAAAGTTCTGACCAGTGAACAAACATTTAAAAATTACTGCCCAAGGAACAAGCATGCTCTTCTCCTCTACAGGGGCAGTGTCCAGAGCCTCTGGGATTCTGCTGCTCACAACAAGAGCACTGAAGCCAGGCCTGGTTGCACAAGCCTGTGCCCCTAGCATTCTGGGAGGTTGAGGCAGGAGGATCACCAGTCCGAGCTCAGCCTAGGCCACTGAGCAATTTAAGGAGACCCTCTTTCAAAATATAAAATAAAAAGTGGGCTGGGAATGTAGCTCAGTGTGAGGATCCTGGACTTGATCCTCCGTGGCACAAATCAATAAAAAAACAAAACAAGAACATGGAATACCTCTGAGTTCTAGTTAGTCACTGCTTGATTTGGGTCATTTATTTTCATCTTGCCACTTGCTTTTGTTTTATACAATAATCACCTACTCCTGAGTAACTGATTTGTGTCATGTCCTATTTTAAGTTCCACCAAGAGCTGGTTGTGTGTCACAGTGTATTCAGTGGTGAGATGGTGACAACATGGTGAAGACATTCTCTGAGCCAGAGATGCGCAGAGTGCAGTGGGGAGGCAGAGGAGGGCCAGAGGAGTAAAACGGTGCAGTCAGAGACAGTTTCCTGGAGAAGGCAAACTGAAAGTTGATTCAGACAGCTGGTTCCAGAAAAGTTCAGGAGCTGTGGCTGGCCGGAGGAGTGTGAGGAGGGGAAGGTGGGGCTTTTCAGACAGAGCAGGTGGAGGGGGCGTGGAAGTAGGGAGCTGCCTGAGTACAGGGGTGAGGGGGTGAGAGATGGGTCATGTGAACAATTGCAGTAGACACTGGAGTTGAGGTAAGTGGCCCAGGAAGAACTGATAAGAAGCATGCCAAGCTATGAGCGGGACAATGAAAGGCCCTCTGTGCATTTCCCAAGGATTGAAGACCTTGGGCAACCAGGAAAACACTTGAAGGTTGGGAGTGATGTAGACCCACCAAGATGCTGTGTTGGGGCTGCTGCTGTATCATCTGTCTGGAACGTAATTTGAAAAACAGCTTTTAAAAAATTATTAGTTAGGGTTCTGCAGAAAGACAGAATTATTAAAATATTTTTAATCACAAGAGAAGCTTTATTGGACTGTTTTATATGGTGGTAGTCTGACTAGTCCCACAATGGCTGTCTGAAGGCTAGAGTCAGCTGTAGCTGATCAGTTCAAGAAGGCTGGAAGCCCTGTGATTCAGCCCCAGTCCAAGGCCTGAAAGCCCCCAAGAGAGCTGCTGGTACAACCCATTTTTAATGAAGAATCTGTAGACCAATCCTGTGAGCTGATGTCCACAGGTGGCTGTAACAGCAAAACCCCACCTGTTTGAGAGGGACCAGGTGCCTGCCTATGTAGCCTTCCCTCTTCCACTTTCCATTCCACTGGTGCTCCCAGCCAGCCAATGAGGTGATGATGTGATGGTCAGGGCAAGCCTTTCACATTCATGTTGCTGACCTCACAGACATACCCACACATATATGTAACCAGTTTTCTAGGATCCCTCAATCCATTTCAAATCGGCAGTCAAAATTAACTCCTGAAGAGAGCCTGAAGGATATCTAGGCAGCAAGCTGCCCATGGGAGAACATGCCAGCCTGAGCAGACAGAGATAAGGAGCAGGTAGCTACAAGGTCAGAGTTCTGAAAGTCAGCTGGGCTCCGTGGTGTGTAGGCCTGTAACCCCAGCACCCTGAACAGCTAAGGCTAGAAACTGCAAGCTCAAGCCCAGCCTAGGTAACTTAGCCAGAGCCTGTCCCAAAATCAAATATCAAAAATGGGCTAGGAATGCAGCTCAATGCAGAGGCCTTGGGCTCAGTCCCCAGAACCACCCCTCACCTCAAATACACAAGAATTTTGAAGGTCTTAAGAAGGATGTGGGCTCTGCAAGCCTTGGTGTGCGACTAGGGCAGGTTCACAGAGGCTTGGGAGTTGTAAAACCGTGAGACAATTCAAGTTAAGACAAGGACTTCATTGGCATCTTCCTATCTCCTTAGATTGCTGTAAAAAACAAAGGCAGTACATATATAGTGTACTGGATACTCAACATAGGCAGCAGGGGTGCTTACCGGCTCTGCTCCAGACGCTTTCTAGAATGTGCATTCATCTGTGTGGACTGAAAGGCCAGGGCTGCTTCATATAATCCCAGCAAACAGACTCCTGCACGATCCAGTTCACTGGTTCTTTCATTCATTTTGTGAATCAAATATTTATTGGATGCTACAAAGTGATCTCATGCGGCTTATGTTTGGGTGATAGTATGTCAAGGAGGGAAGAGTTGTATGTTAATCAAAGAAGAGAACTTTCAGGTAGAAATAAACACAGTGGCACAGGCCTATAATTCCAGCACTCCGGGAGGCAGAGGCTGGAGAATCACAAGTCCGAACCCTACCTGGACAGCTTAGCAATTTATTGAGGTTTGTCTCAAAATCAAAGGTAAAAATAGATTGGGAATGTAGTTCACCATGGAGACTCTGGGCTTGATCCTTAGCGTCAAAAACCTAATGAATAAATAAATACAAAGTGAGAGAGAAGGGCTGGGTAGATAGACTGGGTGATTTGACTTTAACTGTAGTAGTAGGGGAAGGCCCTGGGAAGAGGTGACCTGAGCGCTTACACCTGAATGGGTCCAGAGGGCAGGAGCTGGCTTAGTACCCAGCTCTATTTAAGCCTTATCTCTTGTTTGAAATGTTGCAGGAGCACTTTAACCAGTGGACCTGCTATCCTTCCTGCTCTCCACACTGCAGCTAGAATAAGCCTTTCAAAAATACCAGGGAAGATCCTTCCTTCAGACGCCTCCAGGGAGTTCCCCTGTCACAGTGAGCCAGAGCCACAGTGCTTATGATGACTATGAGGCTCTCCCCAGTCCCACTCCCTCTTCCCTTCCTGGTCAAGTCATCACTCCTTTCCTGCTTGCTCCTTCTCCAGCCACTCCCACCCCCTTCCTGTTTTTCTGACTTGTCAAACACCAGCACCCTGGGAGGCTGAGGACCGCATGGGTTGTCTCTCACTCACGTGCCTATGTAAAGATTTGAAGATTTGTGAAGGGAACTTGTAGGACTTAGCGTATAATTATATTCAGAATTATGATCTGTTAATGTGCCCAGCAACATTAACAAAGGGAAAAGGTCCATGGGGCGAAGTCAAGAGGAGACCAGGCCCAGCTTCTAAGAGTGCTTGCGCAGTGGGTTCATGGTGCTGTGCTTCATTCGCTGTCAATAAGTTGTGGTAACATTGATCAGAGAAGCTCATTAGTGACTCAGGACCCAGAGGTTTTTTTGGGACTGGTCATATAGGCAGCCTCCATCTGGCATGTACCAAAATTCCAGACCCCCATTAAGGAGCAGATGAACCAGGTAGTCAGTATAAGCAGTTATTTGCACAAACATTTTAGGCATTGTGAGTTTTGGTTTTGTTTGGTGATACTAGGGATTGACCTCAGGTCCTTGCCCGGGATGGATGAGTAAGTGCGGGCACGAAACTACACCCCCACTTTTGAGGGAGCTATTTCTTTAAAGTCAGAGAATGGTGGGAAACCTCACAAATTTAAGTCCCTGTATATAAAACAAAACAAAACAAAACAAAACAAACCAGACCTTTCTAAATGAGAATGGCCTCAGACCTGCTGGATATAAAATAGATCAACTTGTCTGCTCAACTTGGAAAGCACCTTGTAGTGAGACCTCTCACCAAGCTTTATTTATCTCATTTTATTTTTGTTTTTCTAGTACAAAGGATTGAATCCAGGGGGTTATTCTAACACTGAGCAAGCTACATCCTAGGTTTTTGTTCTTTTTTTTTTTTTTTAGACAAGGTCTTGCTAAGTTATCCAGGCTGGCCTTCAACTTACAATTCTTCTGTCTCCCTTGTAGCTGGAATTACCATCCATTTAAAACAATAAAACCTGCAACAGAACTTCTTCTCTTCCCCTCTCTATATGGCTCTACGATGATGTATTTCCTGTTTATTTAATTATTTATTGCCAGTGTCTGCCTTTCCACTGTAAGGTGCATGACTTTCTGTATTTACCATCACTCCAGCACCGTGGTGGGACAGTTTGGTATGTGAAGATCCTTGGTAATATGACATTGGACAAGTGAGGGTCTGTTTAAAAACAGAAAAACATGGCACATTTGGTTAGAACAAAGTGAGCTGTGTTGAAAGAAGGAAGAAATTCAGTTGCTGAGTACATGGTCTGAGGGAAGGTAGGGACTCAGGCCTTAAAAAGAGGTTTAGATAAACATGTTCCCAAATACCATGTTGATTATGAGCTGCCCACTCTGTGTACTGGTTTTTCTAATTCATTTCACTCTCGATTTGTCTTTTCTTCCCTTCTTTTCTTTTTTCCCTTTTTCTTTTAGTTAAAAGACAGATTCAGCCTCCTAGTATTTGCAAGATAATACTCCATGCTTTTCTGCCCTAGAGATTATCACAATTGTAATAATTTATAACCTGAATAATTTATAATAATTACTGTCTCAATTTCCCATTAAGCTGAAAATTCCTGCCTTGTTAATGCTGTATCCTCAGTGTGTCACCCAGACCTCCCTAAATATCTGGCAGAGTTCCTGCTGACCGCTGGAGTCTAGGCAGCCAGATTCCAACCCCCGGCTTCCTAGGCCAAATTCAGGTGAGCCTAGGCAAGGCTATATAGTTCCTGGGAATGGAACCACCTAGGAGCTTGCTCAGAGGCATCCAAGACCTGGGTCAGCAGATCTCCAGGCCCAGAGCACACAGCACCAGGCACTTGTTAGCCCCAAGATGCCTGGCTTTCGTACCAGCCACTCATGTTTGTTTATGGATGTCTGTCTGTCAGGAGTCCCTGGAGAAAGCCCAGCTGCTTGCATTGGCTGGAGATCAGCTCATTCAGAGCCGCCATTATGCAGTGGAGTACATCTGGCCCAGGTGTGTGGAGCTCAGGCACCTCTGTGACGACTTCATCAATGAAAACAAGAAAAAATATGACATTTTGGGAAAGTCCTTGGAGTTGCATAAACAGCTGGACAAGGTGAGCAAAAAAAGCCTGAGCAAGTCTGCAAGAGGTTTATTTGGGGGGGTGGGGGGGAACAGGGTCTTGCTTTGTAGTCCAGGCTAGTCCTGATGTACTGTGTAGCCCAGGCTGGCCTTGAGTTTACTGCAATCCTCCTGCCTCAGCCTCCCAAGTGCTGGGATTACAGACATGTGCTACCATGTCCAGTTTATGTATTGCTGGGGAATTGAACCGAGGGCCTTGAGCTTGCTAAGTGTTTTGTTTTGATTTAGTACTGCAATTAAAGCTAGGGGCCTTGCCCTGGGCACTGGCCCAAGATCCTTCTTTTATTTTATTTGAGACAAGTTCGCGCTAAGTCACTAAGGTGCGTAGGCTGGGCTTGCATTTTGACCCTGCTGCCCAGCCTCCCAAGTCCTGGGATTGTAAGCATACACCTCCATGCTGGGCCATAAAACAGTCTTAAGCATGTTTGCCCTTCTTGCTTCACAGAATTGCTGAGAGGATATGTACTTTATATTAAAAAATATGTAAGAGCCATTGAAAACTTGCAGATTTGAAGTCTTGGTGCAGATGCCCTTGTTAGCTCACCACAGCACATCGCCATTAACTGAAGTCCATTTTCCTCTGGTGGCAGTAGACTTGAAGAATGTATTTTGGCCTGGCCCTTTGGGGACTGTTTCTTATATATGGAGAATCCAGCATATATTTGCGAAGTGCCTTCTCTCAAAAACAGGCAAGAAATTATGAGGTGGTCTTGGAGAAGTCCAAGGAGTAATGACCACTACACACACCCTATTTATGAGCAGCTGCTTTGTTTCTGCCAGGACCGTAATAATGTAATCTACTTAATCTTCAAGATAGCCTGTGAGGAGGGTCCAAGTGGCCTCTTTGTACACAGGTAGAAACTGGTATGCACATAATGGAGTTGATAGTCCTCAAAACTTTATATAGAGAGTCACCAGTGCACATTCTCTGATGCACTTGGAGACTCAGATTTAGCAAAGCTGGGATGATGCCCAGGAATCAGTGTTTTAATCAAGTGCCCAAGTGATTGTATAGGTGATACAGGGGTGACCCCGGGGAAGTGATTGCCTAGTGCCACATCTGTGTAGGGTAGGCCAGATTGGAGCCTGGTATGGCCAGATTCTAAACGCAGGCTTCTTAGGCTACACAGCAAGGCTGCGCCCACAGGACCTCACAGAGAGAGATGTGTGCACTCCCCGGGGCCCTGTAGAGGCGACCTCCAGGATAGGTTCCTAGTCAGCACATGCAGTGACTTCTGGAGCCTTAGCTGTCAGCTGTTCCCAGACAGCATGTGGTGAGTGGTCGTGAGTCAGCATAATTCATTCCCATGGCTGTGCCTCTTCTAGGGCTTAGGGCACCACGCAGGCTGTTTACATCATTCCATTGCCAATGGGATTGTAATGCCAGTAGAATACAGTTGTTCCAGAAGCATGTGGCTTGGGGTGGAGGGGCGGGTGCCCAACCTGCCTGGGTGCTGAGCTCACTGCACGATCAGCTGCTCTTTGCCTGGCTCTGCTTCTGCTCCACTGTGACTCTACAGAAGATTCCAGCCCCATTGTTTCTGCAGACCTAGGCATGATGTGTGAAGAGGTCTGCACAGGATACACCAAAGCATGATGTTATATTATTTTGAGAATGAAAAAGAATGTACAAATCCAAAAGTTATAATCATGGACATCTACGTATTCTACTCTCCCTTCTATCCCCAGAAAAGACAGTTACTTTTAAATTATCTTTATTCTTTGGTTATTCTAAATGTAGTATGTGTTCACAGTGGACCATTTAGGGACAAAAAGACATTTAAGTTGCCAGTTTTTTCCTACATAGATATAATGCCTTTGGAGTATTCCATTTTGATCGTGTTCCTTGGCGTGGTTGTTTCACATGCCTCTTCAGTTTGTGTGATACGCTCTTGTCTCGGAAGCTTCTTTCCATATAAATACTTAGGCAGCACAAGAACTCTGTCTTTCTGTTCAGGTGTCTCAGTGGAGCTCAAAAGAGCAAAGGAAAGAACTCTTAATAATTGAGTCGTTAGCTGGGCCCAGTAGCACAGGCCCCCAATCCCAATGCTCTGGGAGGCTGAGACAGGAGGATTGCAAGTCCAGGCACAGCATTCCAGTTTCCTTTTGTTTAAAAGACAAATTCCAGTGATCACCTGGGATTCCAAAGAGGAAAGAGATGTTTTTGTTAAAAGGAAAATTCTCTCCCCATGACATCATGTAGGAGCCAGGCCTAATGCATTACTCACTTATCACCCCTGCTCTTGGGACTCATGTAAATGCCAGGCAAGTAGCCTAGCAGGTGGCCTAAATAGCCATTGACTGACTGCATTTTTCTATAGCTGACTAGCCTAGAAATATTTGACTTTCTGTGCCTAGAGATGTAGCACTACTCTTAGCAGAATGTTTATATGATTCATTTTCCTGACTGAGTGACTTCCCTGAGAAATACACATGTAGAATTGAGTTGGCCTTGTCCATTTTGTAGTTTTATTTACAATGATTAGACTTTAGACTCTATGCTGTTTCATGACAACTTCCCATTTTCTCAAAATGCCCTTCTTAGGCACTTGGACCTCCTGAGCTTGGTGAGGGCTCTGTGTCATGATCTGGTTAACAGCGCAGGGCACTGTGTTTCTTTTTAAAAGGTCAGCCGTTGGTGTGAGGAAGGAATCTACCTCCTGGCTTCTCAAGCTGTAGACAAGTGCCAGTCTCGAGAGGGGATTGACGTTGCCTCGAGTGACATCGAGACATTCCTGAGCACTGCCAAGGAGTATCAATTGCTCAGTCCCAAGGAGTTTTACAACCAGTTTGAGTTGATCCTTACCCTTGATGTAAAGGTACTATTCCTGGGGTATTTTGGTCCTGTGCTTGGGGAAGGACTGAGGGAGGAGGGGAACTTGGCCTGTTGCCTAAGGGCGTCCCGGCAGGATAAACTGTGCAGGCTGTACTTAAGCAGGCTAACCTGTTTCTGAGCCCTTAGAGGTGGCCTCCGGGACTTCTGAGCTGAATATCAGCAAACTGGCCTTCCTGGTTTGATTTAAATATTACCTGTGACCATTCATGTCTCTACAAGTACCTTTGAGCATCTCTGATGTATCTCGCACTGGGCTGAATGCTGAGGACCCGGTGGCTAGCAGACATACGCTTGCCTCCATTCCTCAGGGTGCTTAGGGCCTAGTGGGACACTAATAACATAATCACCTGAAAATATGTCAGAAGCTCTGAAAGAGAGATCCAGGGTCTATTGGGCATGTGAAAGAACGTGATCCGCCCCCTGGGAGAGTAACTTGAGCCAAGTCCTAGGGAATGAGTAGAGGGGTGGAGATGCCTTTCCAGCCAGAAGGAGCAAAGCTGGAGGATCCCGACACAAGTGCAAAATCAAAGGGTCAGGGTGGGGTCCAGAGAGCAAGAGAAAGCAGCAGTGCTGTGGCTAGACGGGTAGATGAAAGAGGGTTCTGTGAGCCATTTTAAGAAATGTGGTGCAAATTTCTTCATTCTAAGACCAGTGGAAAGCCATGGAAGCATTTAAACAGGACGACAGCTCGATTAGATTTATACTCTTGAGGAGAGTACTCTTCCATGAAGGCAGAAGGGTCATAGCTGGTACACTTTTCTCTGAGACTCACAGCACCCTATATACACTTCTGTTCTAGGAGCTTCTCTACCTCTCTTTGTGTAAGGAACCCTTTCCAGAATCTAATTCACAGATCTTCAGGGTTCTGCGCATGCAAAGAAATTGAAAAGATGTTTTATGTAGGTTGTTTATGATGATATGGACAGGAATTAGGAAACGCAAAAAGGGATGGTGATGTATTCTGGGGCCAGCAAGAAGCAAGGAAGAGTTGCCACTCCAAAGCCAGAAGGGCCAAGTGGAACCCAGGCAGAACCAAGGCTCAGACTGTAACAGTGGGAGTTACAGCTTTGGAAAGAGGAATACACTCACAGGTAGAGAAATATTGGTGTAGTTTTGACCTGTAGTGTCCCCCTTCCCCCAAGGCCCATGTGTTAAAGGTTTGGTCCTGAGCTTTTGTACTACTAAAAGGTGGTGAAATGCTGTAACAGGTGGGAGGTCTTAGGTTATGGGGGCATGGCCTTGAAAGGGCTATTAGTCTCTTCTCTTCCTCTCTCTTCTCTTCCCTCCATGAGGTGAGCCACTTGTTCTGCCACATAGCCAAAGCAATGGGGCAAGTGACCATGGGCTGAAACTTCCAAAATTGCAAACCAAAAAAACCCCTGTACTCTTCTTATTGTAAGTTTATTATCTCAGGCATTTTGTTACATTAACAGAAAGCTGACTAGTGCATATATATATACCTCTGTCACTCCCCCTTCCCCCCCCCCCCCCCCCCCCCCCCCCCCCCCCCCCCCCCCCCCCCCCCCCCCCCCCCCCCCCCCCCCCCCCCCGCCCCATGTCTGACTTCCTGGTGGTCTTTTCCAAAAACCAGTTAAAAGCCATGAGCTCATGTGATGGAGTTCATAGAGATGAGCTTCTTGGGGCCCAGTGCAGAGAGAGGTGAAGTAGAACAACAAGCAGGAAATAGAGCACACATCACTTTTTGTAAGTAGTATTAGAGATACCCATGGGGGTTGTATCTCTGGGGAGAGGAAGCAGCAGAGGGAAGAACTTCTGCTGTACTAGGACACAATTCTCACTGCATTTTGGCTGTCTACTTTTAATGTCTATCTTGCTTATCACACTGGGAATTTCTTTGGAGCAGGGTCTTTGATGTCATTGATCTCAGTGTCTTTTTGAGGAGGCAGAGTGGCAGCACAGTCAGAGGGCTCTGGGGGCAGCTTGGAATGGAGCTTTATCTCAGCAGTGTTCTTTTTCTGTCTCCTCCCAGTGAGCTTTGGTCAGGAGACAATGATCTTGAATTCGGCAGGGAGTGGGGGGCCTCAGAGGGATGATGACTTTTCTCAGTACAGGAAACTTCTGGGTCCCTGCGCAGAGACAAGGAGAAGGCACATCTGGTGCTTGTGCTACACTGACAATACGGTATTAGTAGCCCCAAGTCAAATTCCAATAGCAGAACAGTCTCAACCTAGTTCATCCTCTAGGTGCTGATGGAACAGGTGTAACAACCCCGGAGGCTGCAGCTGCAGTTCCAATCACCTGCAGCAAATCCCTTCCATCACCCATTTGACCTGCCAGAAAATGAATAAAACTTCATAAGCCATCTCTGAGAAACATGCAGAAACATGGGCAAACACAAGGATTAAAAAAATACTCATCATGAATCCTGTATGTAGAATGAACCAAACTATCCCAAAAGCCCATGGCTGTAGTTTGAAATTCTTTCCAAAATTCATATGGATGTGTACCAATTCCTCAAGTTGAATATAACTATTGTGTATCACACATACTAACTAAAAAAAAAAAAAAAAAAAAAAGAATAGTTTGTGAAGGAAAATGAGAGCTGTAAAAAAAATTATGTTGAGGGCTGGAGGAATGGCTCAGTGGTTAAAGCGCTTGCTTAGCAAGTGTTAAATCCCCGAGTTTGATTCTAGCACCACATAAGCCGGGCGTGGTGGCACATGCCTTTAATCCCAGCATTCGGGAGGCTGAAGCAGTACGATTGCCGTGAGTCTAAGGCCAGCCTGGGCTCTGTAGTGAGTTCAGGACCAGCATGGATTACAGAGCAAGACCCTGTCTCAAAAAAAGTTATGTTGAAATTGAATCATCATCATACTATTAAGAGGCAGAGACATTAAGAGGAGACAAGGTCACAGGAATACTGTCCCCATGAATACTGTTACAGAGTTATCTCAGGAGGCTAAAAATGTTTCACCTCCACCCTTCCTGTCCCTCCTGCACACATGCTTCTGCTTCATGTGCTGTCGTCCACCGTGGTATGACACAGAAGGAGATCCTCCTCAGATGCTTGTCCCACATTCTAGGACTTGGGTGTCTGAACTTTGGCTTGCCTGGGCCATAGTGAATGAAAAATTATTGTCTGGGCTACTTATAATATATAATATATTAATGCATGGATGTAACAAACCTTCCTTTACTTTTTTATATTTTAACTTAGTAAATTATTTTAGGAGCCATCACGACAAGCCCAAGATTAATAGTTAACTAAGAAAACTTGCATGCCTTCTTAATAATTGTGAAGGCCTGAATTGACTGAAACACACAGATAAGTAGGATGAAGTGCTATTATCATTTATTGCTGTGCTTTTTTCACCAAGTGGCATTAGTACATATAACATCTGGTACATGTGATTTCAATTCAAATGACTGTGTGCTGAGTACACAAGACAGAGTTAACACCACATTGAGCCCTCCCCTACAAGCCTCCCACTGTCACCGATGCAATGTGTGCCCAAGCACAGGATGGTTGAGTCTTGAGAAATATCACTGAAAACCATATAATAGTATTTTAAGTTTATGATCTCATGGGGCTACAGGACTAGCTGTTGAGGGCCACACAGAGCCTACAGGTGGCGGGGTGGACATGACTACTCCAGACCAGTGTGAAGTAGTGCTGCTGGAGCCTAGTGCTCATTGCTCTGAAGCCAGTTCTCAGGAGATGAGAGTTGATGGGAATGAAGTTGGGTTTATTCAAGGGCTGGCACCTGAGAAGATGAGGAAACCGAGGTCCAGAAAAAGACATCTGAGGGAGTTTGAGTATGCCACAGGGCTTTTAACAGGAGGAAAAGGAGAGACAGGGTCAGTGGGAGGAAGATCTCACTCTGGGCAGGGTTTTCTGTCATCTGGGGTATTTTTTTTTTTCCTTCCCTAGTTGGAACAAAGTTAATCTTGACCCCTGGAGCTGTTTCTTATAACTCTTAAGAAAACCCATGACTTTAAGCCTCACAGTAATTTGCATGCTTTGTGCTAACTGGCTCAGAGGACTAATGAGTAGGAGGAGCATTATATTTTCTGATGTTATCCAAAGATTATCAGGTGTTCTGGGTTCTGTTAAATCTAAATATAGGTCATTTCACAGTGAGTGTTTTAATCACGTAGGCACTGTTCTTTAGAATACCCAGTTTCAGGTTTGTATCATAGGAATGGAAACCAGACACCTCTCTTTTCTTTTGGCTTGGAGTTCAATTCTAGGTTGTAAGATTTACCGCTTATCAGAGAGTGAGTTTTCTCCTTTGGGGAATAATGACTTTGCTGTTGACACTGGCTCTCTCTCTCTCTCTCTCTCTCTCCCTCTCTCTCTCTCTCTCTCTCTCTCTCTCTCTGTATGTGTGTACACAACAACACAGGTTGTTAGCACATGTGTGTCCTACTTTGATGGTTGAGAAACCCATAATCAATGAGAACCCAATATGACTGGGGCATACTTAGCACTGAGGCCTTATTTTCTAATACCATTCTCAGTAAGAAAACAAAACAAAATGAGGTTCATAAGAGAAATAGCTGCTTCTAGAAATAATATATGTTGGTCCTGGAACATCTTATGGTACAAAAAGCATGAATGCTACAGAACAAAAGAATACCCAGTGATGAGGTATGGGAGCCCATGGAAGAGCCCTCAGGGGCCGATACTGGACCAGTTTGAGCAAAAATAAATAAATAAAAATAAAGTAATAACATTAAATCCCAAAATATAAATTAGATATCTATGAATCCACATTGATATAAATACATGATGGGATGAATATTAATAAATAAACAGGAGAGAAGAAACTAATCTTCCAATGCAAATTTTATGCATAGGTATTCTACCTTTAAGAAGAGAATGTAACGTCCCACTCCTGAAGTATGGGCTGCAGTTAGTAACTTACTTCCAAAAAAGACGGAGGAAGGAAAACAAAGGAGTGACTATTAGAATAGAGAAGCCTTGCAGATATCATCATCATACCTAGATGCTCCAAAGATTAGCACCGGCAGTAAGAAGTCATAAACAGAATGCCACCTGGATGTGATATGATGGAAATGACAATTTGCCTCTGTGTTTTCCTCCCCCAAACTCATAACTCCAGTCTAACTGGGAGAAGAGCATTGGGTCGGGGGAGCATGCGGCCTCTGGGCTGAAAATCAATTTGGTCCACTCAGGCCAAGAAGCCTCAAGGGTGAGTTAATTATATAATAATTAAATTGTTTACCAAATATAGCAGGCTGATTTTTAAGTTGGTAAGTTTGTATGGCCTGCATATAATATAGTAAATATCCAAATGGTCCTCGGAAGGAAAAGTTCTCCACCCCTGAATTAGACCAGTGTCATTTAAGGGATGTTCCACAGCTCACCTGGCCAATAATCCTTAAAATGGTCAAGCTCATCAAAAACAAGAAAATGTGAGAAACTGTCCGCAGCCATTAAGAGCCTGAGGGGACTCAACGACTGAATGTAATACTCTATTCTGGTGTAGGGGTGAGCATAATAGGTAAAAAGTAAATATAAGTATAAATTTTATGTAAGAATAGCATACCAATGTTGGTTCATCAATTCTAATAAATGTACCATACTAATGTAAGATGTTAGCCGTAGGGCATGTAGAGTGGAGTATATGGGATTTCTCTGTATTGCTCTTTAATTTTATCACAGATCTCTTCTAAAATATACAATGCGTTTGAAATAAAAGCCTGACAGTAATGTTTAAAAGTTGAGGCCTGTTGCTTTGAAGGCTCAGTGCCTGTAAACCACATCCAAAATTAACCTATTGTCATAGTAGCTACCTGTCACTGTTGGAGTCTCTTAAGTGCTGTGCGCCACCCTTAGTCCGGCTGCTCAGGTTTTAGTCCCTTACTCATTTTCACCACCTGCTCTAAAGAGTGAAACAACTTCAGTAATGCAGCAAAGTCTGGTCCTTCCCATATTCGCTGAGTGCCTAGTTTACTCTGGGCACCCTGTGCTGTATTCTGGGAAAATAATGCTGAAAATCACAGTCCTTGTGATGAGGGTGCCGGCAGTCCAGTGGTAGACACACATTTTTCCTAGCAGTGCTCTTTAGTCCATATGAAAATAGAAGGACAGTAGAACACACAGGGAAGGCAGCCTGGAGATGTCAGGGTATTTTACTTTGTATTTTAGAAGAAGATGCCTAAACTAAGTCTTCAAGGTTCCTTAGGAGTGTTTCAGGGAAATGAAGTAGAGGAAACTCAGCAGAAGGGACAGAGGTGCAAAGGCAGCAAAGCTGGAGACCGAAGAGTACGTGAGGCCCTTCCCTACTTGGAGGATGGAGGTGTACAGGGAGCAGAGGACACGGGCAGGAGTTGAGACAGGAAAGTCAGGGCCAAGTCATAATGAGCCTTGTGCTCTGGGACAATGGGTTTCTCCATATGCACGGGGAAGCCCCAGGCAGTCTTTTAAATGGGACATTTATATGAATAGATACACACTGTAATCAGGAAATTTATGAGATCAGAAACACATTATGGTATTAATGGATTTGCAAGTAAAAAAAAAATAAAAAGGGAAGAGAAAAAAAGGAAATACAGTTGCATGACTTCCCCTTTACCTGAGTTTAGGAATCCAGGGCCTCTTGGCTACTGCCACTGTTCCCGTGGTTCATACTGCAATCCTGAGGAAATGCAAGAAGACAAAGCATCGAGCTGGGGAGCCCGAGCGTGTGCAGTTGATGGCACACCAGCACTGTCTAGCTTGTGTTAAACAATTAGACAATCCTTCAGTCAGTCTAATCTTGTGATTTTTGTGCAGCAGTTAACATCCCTTTCTCGGTTTCCTTACACTCATCCCCAGGCCAGAAGAGCTGAGTGGTGGTAACTGAACACCAAGTCATGTTGCCAACTCCCTAGGAGAACACCTGGCATTGCCTCACACCAACATAGAGGAATCTATGGGAGTCGAACTCATAGCTCTGTCATCCAAACCTGTGTAGTCCATTGTACAATGGAGCTTCCTGGCACTTGACGGTACACTCTCTGAATAGACCCATTAAACATAGACCTTGATTATTTGCAAACTGCAGCCTGTGAGCCAAAACTTAAGCCATGTGTTTTGGTGCTCTTTGCCTCAGAAGACAGCCCAGCGTATGAAAGACGAATTTACTTTTCTGGTTTCTAACTGTGTCAGTCTCTCAGGGTATGTGCTGAACCTGAACTTTTGGAATTGGTTGTCCTCATAGCATCCTGCGTGGCTTCCGGTGGCTTGGCTCTTCATATTCTGAGTCCCGCCTTTATTAGTTAAAATCACCCAAGAGAGATGTTTCTTTCAGTGTGACAAAGAAAAAGGGTGCCAAGAGCTAAAGGGACATCCTCATGACAGCAGCGCTGGAACAAACATATTCTGCCGAATGTACCCCTTGGTGTATCTCACAGACTCTGGGTCTTCTATGTTTTCTTGAGTGCTTGTTTCAGAACATACACTCCATCTTTCCCCTGTATTTCTTCTACGTGTTGCTTTCCAAAAGGGTCATATGCACTAACATGTAAATGTGTATCTTCAGGTGCTTTGTGGTTCTTTTGATTCTGCCTCTGAATGTAGCCATTCTTCTCCTAAGAACCCTTCACCTCTTTTCTTCATCAGGATTTTTACTCAGAGTACCTTTCTGATTTTGATATCTTCCAGTTTCTGTATGTTGGCATGATGCCCTTTATCTATGGGCTGGTGGCATATTTTTCCTGTCAATGGACATAGCTTAGTGACCATTTATCCACCCAACAAATGTTTACCAAGTACTATCCTGAGGCAGATGATGTCCTGGCAGTGGAGATACAATAGCAAAAAGGATGTGGTCATGGTCCTTGAAGGTCTCAGGTAGGAGGTGTGGACACTTAGAAGCACAATTCTGTAGCACAGCAAGACATGTGATGACTTGCATATGGATATCCAGTGGAAGGAAAGGATGGAGGGAAAAGGGAAAGATGGGAGGAGGGAAGGTTTGGTGCCCTTGTGTGCAGGAGAGATTTGTTCATCCTGGTCTGCTTCTGTCCTGGCAGGCCAAAGCCCAGAAGGTCCTGCAGAAGCTGGCTGATGTGCAAGAAATATTCCACAAGAGACAAGTGAGTCTGATGAAACTGGCAGCCAAGCAGACTCGCCCAGTGCAACCTGTGGCTCCCCATCCTGAGTCCTCCCCAAAATGGGTGTCACCAAAAACCAGCCAGCCCTCTGCTTTAGGTAGGTCATTTTGGAAGAAGAAGCCTATGGCTGTCATGTTTGAGCAGAGCCTCTGAGGGTTAAGATTGTGGGCGTCCAAGATAGATAATGGTCATTGCTTTACCAGATACGATTTAAAACAAACTATAGTTATGACATAATGCAGACATTGAAGACCTTTATAGTCATTTTGATAACAGTGAGTGCCTGGATACAAGGCTCGCAGACTCATAAAGAAATCGTACAAATGCACACATACCTTTAGCTGAAAATTACTCCAGCTAGAGCCTTAAAAGGCTCACAGTGTTTTATCAATGGACTGGTCAAATTGGTTCTTTGAAACTTAGCTAAGGCCTTACACCAGCCCCATGTGGTATTGATTACTGTAGCTTATCAGCCGACTTTAAGATCAGGTGACACAAATGTTCTAATTTTGTTCTTTTTCAAGATTGCTTTAGGTGCTGTTCATTTCTATATGAATTTTAGAATCATGTTTCAGTTTCTGCCAGGATTGTGATTGGAATTTCACTGAATATGTGGATTCATTTGGTGAAAATTCTTTTTTTAACCACTGTTTGAGTCTTTTAGTTCATAGCTACAATTCTCATTTATCTATGTCATCTTTAATTTCTCTCAATAATGTAGCAGAGTGTAAAAGTCTTGAGCATTTTATTTTTTAATCCCATGGCCAATGGAGTTTACTATATATAAATAATAAAAATACCTGTAGAAGTACAAACTTTCCATTTGTGAATGAGATAATTTTACTTCTATGCCAATCAATATACTTACTGTAATAACTGGGATGCCCAGGACAATGTCAGATAGAAATGTGGGAACAGACTTTCTTTTCCCAATATTAAAGGAAAGAGTTCATGTTTCACACTGTGGTGTTAGCAGCAAGTTCTCTGTATACACCTTTTTTTCATATGGAGGAACTTCCTTTTGATTCCTAGTTTTTATCCTAATGATGGATGGCTTAATTTTTCAGAAATTTCTGGTACATACATTGAGACGATCACATGGCTTTTCTCCACATGATCCACCATGAATATGATGGATTACATTGTTTGTGTTCAGGGTTTAAAGCAGGTGTACATTCCTGGGATAAACTGCACTTGACAAGTGTTTGTGTCATCTGTCACCATGTGTAGTGTGAAGTTCTCTTTTAAGCTCACACATATTCATAATTTTTACATCGTCCAGGCATGCTATCTCTTTTATAATTATAAAATGTTTTCCTTCCCTCTTTATTTCTAATGGTAGAGTGTCTGTCTGATGTTGATGTAGCAACCATCCCATCTTTATTGTGCTTGTCCCCAGATGATGTTTCTTTTTCTATTTTTCTATCTTTGTGTTTACAGTGTATTTCTTATAGAAGCGTTTATGTCTCTTTTTACCTTTCCAATGCATTCTGTTCATATCTGCCTTTAATTGGAGTGTTTAATCCAATATATACAATGCAATTATTGCAATGGTTGGCTCCAAATGGTTATTTGCTTGCTTTCTTTCTCACTACTCACCCCTCCATCTACTTTTCTCTGTCTATCTATCTATCTATCTATCTATCTATCTATCTATCTTTCAGGTACTGGGGTTTGAAACTAGGGCCTTCTTAAAAAAATTTTTTTTTTTAATTTTTGAGACAAGCTCTCCCTAAGTCACTTAATTGCCTAGGCTGTGCTCAAACTTGTGATTCTCCTGCCGCAGCTTCCCAGAGTGCTGCGATTACAGGTGTGTGCCACAGTGTCTGGCTCACGTATTTCTTAATGCTTATTTTTCTCATTGCCTACCTTTTTTGGAATATTTTTAATATTCAGCTTTAATTCTTTATTGGCTCATTAGCATATTTCTTTATATTGTTTTTCCCATAGAGAAATTATCAGTATGCATCCTTCATTTATCATAGTCAACTTTGAATTAGTATCTTATCACCTTGTATAAAATATAGGAAACTTAAATTTAGTGTGGTGGTGCTCACTTGTAATCCCAGCACTCTGGGTGGCTGAAGCAGGCAGATTACAAGTTTGGGCCCAGAGTAGGCAACTTAGAGACTTACAGAGACAATGCCTTAAAGTAAGAAACAAAAAAAGAGATGGAGATGAGCTCAATGTACAGGCCCTGGGCTTAATCCCCAGGGCAATACAGACATCAGGTGTACATAAGGGCAGTGGTCCTAGCTCAGGGTGAAATCCATGGGCTCAGTCTCCATGACCATAAAACATACAAAGAACTAAATAAAATTAAGAAGGGCTTGGGAGATAGCTTCATGTGAAGGCTCTGGGATCAATCTTCTTTAGCTCAAAAAGAAAAAGAAAGAAAAAATTTATAACCTTATGGTTCTACATAATTTACCATCCAGCTTCTGAACTGTTCTTATAAATATTATATCTATATGTATTAAACTTCCCACTATTGTACATATATGTGTGTGATTACATATTTTTGTAGTGACACAGGTGAACACAGGACCATTCACATGCTAAGCAAGTGTTGTGTGTGTATTTATAATTATGGATTGAACCCAGGGCCTTGTGTATGCTAAGCACACCCTCTACACTCTGATACTAAGCCACATTCGCCCTGCTATTATAAATTTTAAATAATCATTTTTCTTTTAATGAAATTAAGAAGGCAGGAAAATAAGCGCGCACGCGCGTGCGCGCGCGTGTGTGTGTCTCCCACTGTTTATGTTTCCCCTCTTACCATGTTCAGCGTTCTTTATTCCTTACTATAGATATCGTTTTTAGTCACTTCTCTGTTGCAAAGCGTGTCTTGTTGGGAGATTTGGTGGCAACAAGTTCTTTTAATTTTTGACTGTCTATAAATGATGGTGTCTTTTGGTAATAGCATAATTTATGGTTCCCTGTCTCCTATTATATATTCTACTTTTTAGAAGTAATTGTTTTGTGGTACTGAGCATCAAACCTAAGGCCTTCATACAGAACTACATCACCAGCACATTAATTTTTGTTGAGAGTGTTGCTGAGTTGCTAAGTTGCCCAAACTGGGCTCAACCTTACAGTCTTCCTGCCTCAGCCTCCCAGAGCGCTGAGATTGTAGGCCTGCACCACCACATTCCACTAAAAGTAGTTCTTGAAAATAGTTCTGTGCATTTTTTCTGGGATTTTCCATACAAACACACATACACTTCCATACATGATACATGCCCACTCAGACACACTTGCACATGCATACCACAGACACAGACGCTCACACATTCAGAGATATTCTTCTGGGACAGGTGAAGGAACAGGACCTGGTTCTTTTGATAGCTTGTCCTCCCTCATTTTAAAGTATGTTCGCTTTCATGACTTGGCCCTTTTCATGGTTTCTAGGTACATAGGCTTGTTACAAGCAAACAAAGCAGGAAGGTTGTTTTTCAGCTTCTCAAACAGGAGAATTGTCATACACAGAGGAGCTTTCCAGGCTCAACAAATGTTCATGTCTGAACAGGTTGTTGCTGACCTGGGCAGGCAACTGGCTAATTTTACAGAGTCATTCTACATTCTGTCTTTGGCAAGTAATCATTGAGTGTGGATTCAAACACCTCATGAATAGGACTTCCAAATACATTAGTCTGATTCCTTAGTAACTGAGCCTGTGCCAAGATAAACATGGTATTTCAATGTGTAAAGAAAGAAGGCAGAGAACCCTAGAGAGGTTAGCTGGGATCCTAGCTCTGGTCTCTGTGAGCTGAAGCCTTGGGAGCCATATTTAACATCTCTGAAGTTCCTAATTCATGTGAAAATATTTTACAGTGTTGTCTGACCATAATAATATTGCATCTTACTGTGATCTCTGTGTGTATTTGTACATAATAACTCATGAAGTGTGGTAAAAACACTATGTGATAGGTTTTCCCATGATTCCTCACTTCACAGATGAAGAAGCTAAGGCCCAAGGATTGCTGTGCTTGTGTCTCCTGGATGGATGGGCTGGGGGCAGCCTCTGGGGCTGCCTTTACTTCTCTTCTCCAGTGTCAAGGGCGGGTGCTTCTCAGTCCCGGTGTCACTAGTGTTAGTGCATGCCATCCATCACTGTACCTGGCATGACTTACTTTGCAGAGACCATGCTGAGGAGGATCCCGAAGCACTGTTTATTATTACTATATAGCCACAGTGGTCAGGTAACCTAGGGCAATGTACACTGTACCTTACAACAGATTTCAACATAGCACCTGTGAAACACCCATGGAAAGCCAGGCTACTTCAGAGGCTCACAGAACCAGCGGGTCCTCTGGATAACAGTTGGCCAAATTTCCTCAGGCCTGCCCCAGTTAAGAATCGGGGTGTTGTACTGGTAGCTTTCAGTGGATGGCATGTTGACATGGCATCTAGAAGTGTTCAAGTCCTGCCTTGGATAATCACATATACCCTTTGAATTTCTCAAATGTCAGGACCCTGGGGTCAGGGACCCTGTTTCTTGAAGCATCTCTCCTTTTCCTTATACCTACCCACCACCTAGAAAAATCACTGCAGGAGCTCAAGTCATCTTTGTTGGTCAGTGTGGTCTAACTACTTGTTCAAGTTAGCAAAGGGCTCTGAATTACAATTTATAGGTCAACTAACCAAATTATTGACATGTTTTCTCTGCTCCAGTAGCTCCACCTCAGAGGACAACTGAGGAACCTCATGTGCAGGAGGATTTGAACTCCCTCGAAAAGGAAGATGATGAGACTAAGCTTGACACTAAGGTAAAATCACCTTTTACAGACAGGAAGTTCTGACATGAGACATGACTACTGTGATTATCAGTAGATCAGCAACCTCTGTTCCCCTGCTCTGCCCTGTCGTCACCTTCAGAATATGCGTCACGCAGTCAGTGCAGGCAGTGCTCTCAAGTCATGAGGTTTGTAGGGAGTTTTTTTCTTCCTTAATTCTTTCTCCTTAATTGTTACTAGAAATGAAGTTACTTGAATGTATGTAATTGATGGCAGATACTGTTTTACTTAGGGAAAAGTCATTTTATTCATTCCCATTGTCTGACATTTTGTTCCTAGTCTGACTTCATAATTAAAATTTGTATAACAGTGTGGTTCCTGTAGAAAAGGGTATGAAAATTGCTTAGAGTTTCACACACACACACACACACACACACACACACACACACACACACCCGTGCCTGAGTACCTGGTGAACTCTGAGAATGCTTGGTGTATTGTGCCCATGTGGCTTTCTTGGATTTGAGCATGACACTGTATTTGTGTAAGAGGCGCACACTGGAGGAAGTGGGGGGAAGGGTAGGCGGGACTTCCTTGTTTATTTCTTTGCAATCTGATGATACTCTTTAATTATTTCAAAATAAAAAGGAAAAAAAAGCGTAAGTTTTGGAGTCCAGAGGACCTGGGATTAAGCGATGTTATTCTTTAGAAACCTGTTCCATGTCTGTAAAAAGAGAAATAGCAAAACCTACCTGATGAGACTGTTTTGAACATCAAATGAAAGTTGAAAAATTGCCAAACACTGTATAGTTGTAAGGGAACAGTCTGTTTACAAATCCAGGTAAAATGAATTGCGAATATATGTTGCTGCATAGCAACCTGAGAAATATTTCTTTTCCCTTGTCCTCATCTCACTGAAAATTAAATATCCAGGTGGATGGCTAGTTCTGAAACCAGAGGCCAGAGGACCGTGGGCCTAGATCAACGTCAGGAACAGTTTGGATCTGTTATTCAAATTGAGGCCCTTGTATGAATTCCACTGGTTGAGGCAGAAAGCACATCTCAGGCCTTCTCACGTGGACACAGAAACCGTGTGGGAACTAAAGTTCTCAGCAGATCTCTTAGTGAGAGAAAGCAACATTCTGCACAGAGGAAGATGTTGTCATTGCCGTTTCCAAATCCTGCAGATTGGCAGAATTGCAACACTGTATCTTTTTGATTTAGGAAAGACTTTGCAGTTTCTTACTGGCTGTGATTAGCCATTTGCCAAAGTAGGTTTTTTTTTTTTTTTTAAGTGAATGAACAGAATGAAACTTCACCTGACTTAGCACCCCTGAAGTCCACAGAATCGTTACCTAACATTAAACGGGTTTAACTGTGATCATCTGCAGAAGTAAACATCAACCTGTCCTTTCCTGCACTCTGGATTTCTGAGGGAATGGCATGTTTGAGGATGAGGATGTATCGTGGACACGAAGGTCCACGTTTGGTCCCTGAACTCGTCTGTAATTGACATTAGATCACGAGAGGGTTTCAACATATTCCATGTTTCTGTGACTTATTTGGCTCGTCTTCAGGCAAAGCATGTATGACCTGCACACTTTAGAAAGATGTCCTGGACATTTTAACTTCATGGAGAGTCTCTGTAGGAAAACTCACGTTGGAGTGAATTATTTCAGTAATTAGGAATATTACACACCAGATCAACTATTGTGCTTAGTGTAAAGAATAACATAGTTAGGAGCCAGAGGTAGGTGCAGGATCAAAGGGCTATAAGCTTAGGGCCCACTTGGAGCCTAAGGAGCTCTAACCACTGAACTTTTGTGTCCTTTCTCCTGTCATATTACTTATTTTGGACTCCCAGTCCATCTTGCTGAGAAGCTGGCTGCCTCTTTATGCATGCAGGTCACTACCTTCACGAGTATTTCTAAGCAAGCCCAAGTGCACATTTGTCACATTTCTGTGCTTTGTTATTTTTCCTTCCTGTTGGCCAGCCTCTGTGATAAATTAAGGGCTTTCCCACAACTGCATGCAAACCATCAAACTGGCAGAGGAAGCTGGGTAGGAACTTCTGCTTGTGAAGCCCCTGGCTATGAGAAGAAATGGAGGCCAGACCTAGAAAGCCATGAAGAACAAGAGTAGGAAGAAGCAGATTGTGCACAAAATCCCCAGATCCTTGACTGAGAAATCAATTTAGGGCCAGTGAATGTGATTAGAGTTTTGTAGTGTAACTGGGTAAATTACTACTGTAAAATTTTTTTAGCTAGCAAAAAAATAAAAGTAGTGTATTTAAAAAGGTATAAATTCGTTTCTGCGTGGACCATTGGTTCTTAAAAGGGGAACAAAGTGGTTGACTAATGTTAAGAACAATCGCTGCTACCTGGTTTTTGCCACTGTGTGTGACAGATAACCAGAATGCTTAGAGTGGGCCTCTGACCTTAGGTGGCATTTTCTTGGCCTTAGATCTGGAACCGAACGATGAGATGAAATCCCAGCCAATTTAGTAGAGTGAGTCATAGCATTACAATAAATTCTCCCTCTTGTCTTGTCCTGAAAAGTAAGTACTCAGAGAAAAAAATAGCCATGAGTCAAAGACACGCATACTTATTACTAGAGCTACTGACAATCATGCTGCCAGTGAAGGCATGGCGGGTTGTGATTGATTCCTGCCTTGCCACTTCTCCACTTGACAAGCTAAACCTGACAGGGAAGCTAACATTGTCCCTGGCCATGCTGCTGCCAATGAGGCTTCCAGGGAAAGCCTGGAGGTGGAAGAGACTCACTGTGGTTATTGGCAGAGATACAGCATTTTCTGTTCTTCATGTGACAAGAGGAAGTGGTAAGTATACTTCATGGGAGCGGTTTTCCCTAGCAGCTTCTTTGGAGGACAGATAGATGCCAGAAGCTGATGAGAAATTTTTCCTAAATTGGACCCATGGGATAGAGGAAGAATGAAGAGTATTCTGGGAAGCTGTTCAAGCTTACAGTAGCAGAGGCTCTTCTAGGCTTTCTAATTTAAATATCTGAATACTTTGAAAGCAAAGTCTGGAAAGGAACCGGAGGGGTTAGGGTACCATTGCTGACCTTGACTGGAGTCCAGACAGTATGTAGCTATCAGGCGGTCCTGACCTTGTCCAGGTTCTCCAAACCTGTGAGGAGGAGGAGGATGTGCCCCACACTTTATCAGTGATGCCAGAAAAACATTGAGGAATTAAATTTCCCCAAAGATTTAGCAGAAGAGGAAACGTGTGTCAAAACAAGTAGGTCATTAAGCCAGCCATTAACTTGTCTACTTGACTGTTTACCTAACCTACCTAGCCAGCGGTTCACTTAATCTCTCATACCTTAGAGTATGAAAAATGTAGATTTCATTTTCTGCAAAATGAGGATAAATAACAAATGCTAGAGACTTTTTGGATAGTTGATTAAATGAGAAACAAGTGAGGAGCCCTTAGCAGGATGCATGACAGATACCAGGTTCCTAGTGTATTTGATTCCTCATTTAATTTTAGGCCCATTGACAGAATGTTCTGGGTTAGGTCAGGTTCAGGCTTTCTGTGGGAGTCTCCTGATATGTGCACCTTTTTGCATAATATAATGGGTCAGGGGCCATATTTAATTCCTTTTCTTCTGATTTCTTGAACTCCCAGAAGTTTTCATTCAAGTTTTCTGGCTCTTAACAAGACCACTGTCCAAAGTTTGAGCACATTTCAGTGTTCAATTCCTAAGATATTTGAAGGCTGCTCAGTGTCAGAGGTAGCAGAAGGCTCAGAGCTCCCATTGGATCTTTGGGGCAGCCTGCAGCCGATCTCTCTGAAGTTTCCAAAGTGAGGATTGTCAAGGTTTTTTGCAGACAACAGTCTTGAAAGGAATATTAATGCAGAGTCCCAGGTTCCACTACACGCAGTCTCATGAAAGCCATCTGGGACCTCACAGCTCACGTTACATTGCAAAGCAACAGAGATTTAAAAAAAAAAATCACATGGTGCTGGCACAAAAACAGACATGTAGACCAGTGGGGGAAAAAAATGAGGATGCAGAGACAATCCTGAAGGCCCGCAGTCATCTGATCTTTGACAAAAGGGCCAAAAATATATACTTGAGAAAAGATAACCTCATTAACAAATGATGCTAAGAAAACTGATTATCCACATGCAGAGGAATGGAACTAGACCCACACCTTCCACCGTGTACCTAAATCAAATCAAAATGGCTCAAAGATCTAGATATTAAAATGGAAACACTGTACCTACTAGAAGGCAAAACAAGCAAAACCCTCAAAGACCTTGCAAAGGCAAGGACTTCCTCAATAAAATACCTAATGCCCACGAGGTAATACCAAGAATCAGCAAATGGGATTATGTCAAATGAAAAAGCTTGTGCAGAGGCCGGAGGAATGGCACAATGGTTAAAGCACTTGCTTTGCAAGCTCGCAGTCCTGAGTTCAGTTCCCCAAGCAACATATAAAGCTGGTTGAGGCCTGAGGCAGAAGGATTGCAGTAAACTCAAGGCCAGCCTGGGCTACACAGTGAGTTTAGGACCAGCCTGGGCTACAAAGCAAGACCCTGTCTCAATAAATAAATAAATAAATAAATAAATAAATAAATAAATAATAAAAATAAGCAAATGGCCAAGAAATACATGAAAAAATGTTTAGTGTCTTAGCCATAAGAGAAATACAAATCTAAACAACACTGAGTAAGAATGACTTTTATCAAGGAATTTTAAGAATGCTGGTAAGTTTGTGGAGAAAAAGAACATTGTTGGTAGGACTCTAAATTGGTACAACTATTGTGGAAAGCAGTATGAAAATTTTTAAAAAGGAAATTAGACATCTCATTTGACCCAGCTATGAAGTAGCCTGTATGTCTCTTAAGTAGTGAATAGAGAAAATGTGTATATTTACACAGTGGAGTAAGTACTACTCTGTCATAAAGAAAGATAAATTTAAGTCATCTGTAGAAAATGGTTGCACCTAGAGACCATCATTCTAAGTGAAGTGAATTAGACACAGAACATTAACATCGAATGATTTCTCTAATATGAGAAAATCAAATTATAAACAGCCAAAAGCAAAATTAAAGAGTAAGGGAAAAAATAGGAAGATAGATTTTATGAAGAGGGAAAGGGAATGTGAAGGGAAAACGGGTGGAAGTAAAAAATGATCAAATGCAGCACGTATATACACCAGATCCTCAGGCTGAATGTAATTGTTACGTATTGCAGATACATACTAATAAAAAGAATAAGTTTGGGGGAAAAAAGAGGAATCTGAGGTAGGGTCCAGGAGTCTGAATTCTTAACTTAGACATTTGGTCCAACCACACGTATGGTATAAGGACACCACTTTTATGACACTGTGCCAGAGGCTACATTTGTACTTATCAGGACTTGGGGTAAAGGAGAACTCAATGCGATGGATCTGGGTCTCTCGGTCTAATAGAGTTCAAAATTTAGAGGAGAGAATCAGTGATTATATAAATTAGAATGTATGTTTACTGAGGAAGCTGAAAAAAAAAGAGAATGACATTAAGATCTCTGTTGGCTTTGACCAATAAAAAGAATTGAGATGACTGAACTATTTGATGAGTCTCATTTGGGCAGCTTCCTCAGCACAATATAATATATTTAAGGCTGCCCTGTATGAGAAGTACTCTATCATTGGCCCTAAACTCTGGAAGCTTGCGAGTTGCACTGGAGAAACATATACATCAGATAATTCACAATATAAAGCATGTGACACACATAGAGTTAAAGAAATACTGTGTGTTAGAAGACAGAAGGAGGCGATACTGGGGATGGTCCTCAAAGGAGTGACCTTTGAGATCACCATTAGAGAATTAATGCCACTTTTAAAGAGAGGTAGAGAAGGACATTTCTGAACAGGGAATAATATAAAATCTTAGAAGTCAGAGGGCCAAAGGCTGTTCTGGAAATGGTTTATGAATGTGGGTCATGTGGTAGGCTTGGTGGCCCAGGTCTGTAATCCCAGTACTCTGGGAGGCTGATGCCGGAGGATCTCAGCAACATAGAGCAACTCTGTCTCAAAGTCAAAACTAAAAAATGGGCTGGGAATGTAGTTTAGTGAAGAGGTCCTGGGTTATATCTCCAGAATGGTGGGAGAAGGGAAAGAATGTGGGAAAGGTAGACCAGTGACAGGTTACTGAAGACTGTGGTAAAGAATTATTGACAGGGGAAGGGCACCTGTGTGTTAGATAGCTGTGGTAGACAGCCAAGAGAGAAGAGTGGGCAGGCTGACCAGCTTACACATTTGTCATAATCTAGGTGAGACTTAAAGGATGAGAACCTAATAGCAGTGGTGGCAAAGAGGGACATGGGTAGAAATTGCATCCTTTGACTCAAGTGTTCCTTTTATAGCCTGGATTACAGCCCTTGACCCAAGTGCTCCTCACAGAGTCTAGATTACACCCGCTGACCCAAGTGCTCCTTGCAGAGCCTTGTTCACACCACCTGACCCAACTGTTCTTCCTAGATCTTGTGTCACACCCACTGACCTAAGTGCTCATCTCCTAGGACGGAACACACTGAACTTAAACAGAAAGTTTGGTGGATGAAGATAGTAGATCAAGGCAGAGAAGAGGAGAAAAAGGAAGATAGTAATGATACCTTTGAGGTCCTCACCTTGGTTCTTCTTAGGATGAGTTTCTTGGCCCAGATAAAGGACTTCAAAAAGGCAGTAAGCAACACAAAGGCTAAGTTTATAGGTTCTCAAAGATTTCTAACATCAACTTAACAGCCTCTCTTCATGTCTTGGGTCTCATGCTGCTCAGAGGCTACCGTCTTCCCCACACCATGGACACCAGATGAGTCAGCCGTTGACCTTGTGGCTATATGCAAATTATTTGTGAATATGCTTGGGGACCAGATTTGCCAAGCCAAAGATTAGCCAAACAAAGCACTTTTCTGATTGGTGATTTTATTGAAGAGATAAGATTTACAGACATAAAATTAAGTTACATTGAAATTTGTGTACTTACGGTTAAAAATCACATGAGATCAAACAACCTGAGAAACTTCAGGACATATGGGCAACTTCTTTTCAATATTCTTAACACACTTATTCCTTTTACATGTTCTTGGCGTGGGAATGGGGAAAAGAGTATCACGTGACACGTTCCTCATTTTTTGCTATTTTGAACACAATTATAGACTTAGAAATTACTGTTATAGAAGTGTTTACAGTCAATTTTTAAGATGACATTTTCCTTATAAATAAAATAACACAAATAATTTTGAGCATTAATCCTACCTATAAAAGCTAACTAAATCAGTAAGAAAGTTGAACTAATTACTAACAAAAGTAGTGGAGAAACTCAAGATCTTAAAAATAAGAGACCCTAAGAAAAAGTTGGAATGGGCACAGTTCACATGTGAGACCCATTTCTTTGTCCTTCTCTGATCATTTCCACAGAACCTCGGGACCAGTTAGGCTGGTTTCTCAAGGCTGTCCTTCCCTCCCCAGGGCCTCAGTCTATAAAATGCCCTGAAACTTTTCCGGTCCCCTGCTCTCCCTCTGGAAACTCCTCCCCCTGCAGGTGGGAGGAACTAGAGGTAGGTGATGGCCCATATGAGGTAGTCCATAGCGACGCTGTGGTAGCCCTTACCTCTCCTAGAAAGTTATCAATGAAACAAGGCCCCACCGCCCTGTTATCCAAAGGAATCTTTAAGCAGTGACTTTTTCAGGCAGCAACAATGAGAAGTAGGAAAAGAAGAGCTGGAAAAAGCCGGTGAGGTGGAGGCAACAGAGCAGCCAGCCAGCCAGGAATCTGCTCCCAGGATGGGCTCGCTCAGGAGTTTCTGCGTTTCAAAAATTCTTCCTGTTCTCCATGTCAGGACCCGCTGAGTAGAGAGATGGAAATAATGAATGAGAAGGAGAAAAGGAGTGTCCTTCCTCTTGCCCAGCGCTTCTTCCAGTGAAGAGGGGGCCTGCCAGGCTTTGGGACTGTGTCTCAGGCCTTCCTTAACTGGCTGCAGACAAAGTCTATTGAAAAGGTTTCCACTTCTTTCCTCCTCTTCCCTTGCAAATTCTGATAATTATTCAGTGATTCTTACTTGACCTATTTCTCTTTTATGATTGAGTTACATTATTAATAATTTATTTACAATGCCAGAAAATGGCTAGCCCTCACAATTTGTTATCCTCCTACACTTTCAGTGAGGACAGTGGTTCTGGCTCTTCACATCTGTCTTACCTGCCCACTCTCAGAATTAGGTCTCAGTGCTCCTGTTTTTAAGGCATATGATAATATGGCAAATTAGACTTTCACCTTAAATTTTAGCAGATATTATTGCTTTTAAAGAGTTGGAAGTCAGGTTCTTCTCTATACATTCCTGAAATCAAAAAGTCGTCATTTGACTCCAGGAGAGAAACTAATTTGGTTTCATTCATAGAGGTTGCTATCCATTGTTAGGGAAGAAAAGATAATTTTAATCAAATGAGCTACTGATACTTTTCAAAATATACATGTTTTCTCAAAATTATTCTTTTTTGTTAGTGTGTATTTGTGATACATAATGACTGCACTCAACTTGAGTCGGCGTGTGTACATACCATTCTACTCCCCTCCCACCTCCTCACTCCCCACATTCCCTCTCCACAAAAATCTACCTTCCTATTTTCTTCCCTCACTCTCTTATTTTGCTTTTTTTACTTGTTTATATCAAAATAGACATTTTTACAAGATTTATATATCCTTCAGAGGAATTGAAATTTTTTTAAAAATTCATGAAATTCCTTTTCATAAGATTCCTTCCAGGAATTAGCCTCCTCTTCTCAATTTTGAAAGCACACATTTCTTCGAAATAGAGGAAAGATAGAATAATTCGATTACGTAAGTTTGTTAAGATGTAAGAAGTCAGCATTCAGAGTGCTATTGGGAAAGCTGTGGGTGTGTTGGCGTCCCTTTAGAAGGCGGGAGGCTGAGGTGATGATGGGGTGAAGGGAGTGATTTTGGGTAGAGCACTTCTCAGTCTGCCTGTTGTCTTTGCCTCCCTTTTCCTTGAAAACACAATGACCATAAATGGAGAAGGGTCTGTCCCTGGGGATGGCCTCCCAATGGAGTGGGAATAGGCTTCCTCTTCCAGTACCAGAAGGCTGAGAAATGTCTGTCTTCACTATACCCTCAGGGTGACTTGAAGTCAAGGTGACTTGAGGGCAGAGACTTAAAGAAAACAGGATATGATTTCATAAGAAATTGCTATTTCTCTGTTTTAAAGAAGTATCATCCTATAATTCAATGAGGCTCATAAGGAATCCCTAACAATGAAATAAACAGCCGGGTGTGGTGACATACATCTGTAATCCTAGCAGTCAAAAAAGCTGAGGCAGGAGGATCACATGTTCAAGCCCAGTCTGGGCAATTTAATAACTTAGTGAGAACCTGTCTTAAAATTATAAAATAAAAAATAAAATCTGGGGATGCAGCAGAGTGTGAAAGCCCTAGATTCAATCCCCAGTACCATTAATTTTTTTAAATTAAATTTTTAAAAAGGCAGCCATTAATTGTTGGTCTTTGATCAATTTTCTTGGTCTGTTATTTGACAGGCAGCTCTCACTTGAATATGCCCTTGTCTTTCTAGTCCAGAGAGATTGTGTAATTTAATTTTCTTCAGAAGTGCTTTGGATACCATTCCAACTTCCATCTCAAGATCAAAAGCAACAGCACCTATCTTGATACTTTGTTTTACAAGCAGAGATATTTCATTGCCAAATAATACATATTCCTCATTTTTAGACAGGAAAAAAATAGTAACCTGGTAAGATTGAGTGACTTGGCTCACGTCTACATCAAATCTCATGAGAAGTACGGGTTTATGTCACATATGAACAAGTAGCTATTGCCTCATACTTAGTAGGCAGTAGTCACTTATTCCTCATGAGGTAGACATTAAAGAGCCAGTTGCAAATGCCACATACTGAGCCTGTTATGTGCTGAGCGTTTACCATGGTATCTTTAATCTCTGGATTAGCCCTTGGAAATAGATGTGACTGTACTTATTTTACATATAAGAGCATTAAGGTGCAGAAATCTTGCCCAAGGCCATTTGTAAATAAAAAGTAAACGAGGAATTCCTGTGGGGGGCCGCCTCTTTCATTCAATTTAGTGTTCTTTTCATTCTAAAAGAGATTTTCAAATCACCAGGTCCCTGTGGTGATAGTGAACTCAGTTTGGTGGGTTCGCTAGCATTTAAAAGTAAATAAGTAAAAAGAAGGAAAAAGGATAGCATGATTTAAACACTGAATGTTCTGTGGCTGGTGTTCTGGTTTAGTGATGGAGATCTTGCCTATCTTACACAAGGCCGTGGCTTCAATGCCCAGCCCTGCAAATAATAAGAACAACAAATAAAGTAACCATAGAGTATATCATAAGCTGGAAAATGGCTTTCTCATGTGTGTGTGTGATGGTGTAAACAGTGTCTTGTGAGCTGGGGTCAGACTTTGAAAGCCACTACACTACCACACAACTGATCCATCTAAACCTTAATAAAACATTGACCTATAGGCAGCTACCTCGCTGAAGCCTGTTACTGACACAGTCCCTAGAATCTGCTGGGTCCTTTCTAGCATGCCCGATGGTCCTGGCATTGAATGCTGGCAAACTTGGTTGGCAGAGTCTCCCTCTACTCTCCCCTCCCCCTGGTTGTCTGGCGTGCAGAAGCAGGAATATAGATCGACATAACTGAGTTCATGCCAAGGCATTTCTGCAAGTCCAAGAAAGCATCCTGTTCGTGGCAAACTTACAGAGATACATCACATTTACACCTCTCCATAAAAGAACAGGCCTGCACCTTGAATCATTGCACTTTTCCATCACCTTGGGATTGTGAAGTAAGAGACTCCAGTCCACCCCACACACAGAACACTACAGGTGAGAAGAACCCATTAGATTCTAAGCAGAAGCAAGTTTTACGGTGAGAGAAAGGGTTTGTCAACAGCAGTGGTTACGCTTTGTGAAAGCCCCGTACTGTGTGTTGGGGATCCAAAGATGACTAAGTCAAAGTCAGGTGGGAAATTCAGGCATGGAACGTCATACATACAGAACTGGCAAAAGGTCACAATGTAAACTTACCTGCCATGTCAGTTAGTTTAGCTTTATATAGCAAGTGTGAAGTTTTGATAGTGTGATGAAAATAGCTAGATTTGTTGGAATTTAAATCCTGGGGCTGGCATTTACTTCCATTTAAATATCATAAAGATATTTGCTATATTTTCTAATGTGCACACATACATATATATCAGAACAGAGGAAACTAAAATGTAGACTCTTATTAGAATGACTTATTTTACTTTGTTTTATTTTTGAGGCAAGGTCTCACTCTAGTCAAAGACGGTCCTAAACTCACTGTGTAGCCTAAGCTGGCCTCAAACTCACAGAAATCCTCCTGCCTCAGCCTCTCAAGTGGTGAGATCACAGGCGTGCTTCCCAGCCTGGCTAATGTTTATGTGGTGCTGGGGAATAAAACTAAGGACCTTGCATATGTGAAGCAGGTGCTTTAACCACTGAGCCGTGTCCCCAGTCCTGACTTTCTATTTTAAAGAGTATGTACAAACTTGGGATATAAGATTGATGTTTTAGTTTAAAGCTGAGTTAGCTAACTAGTACCCCAGATAATTGTTCAGTTGTTAGCTTGCTTTCAAGATCAGAGTAATATCAGAATATTAGAATTGGGAATATATTTACAAGAAGATTAAAGATCCAGTTTTCTCTAGTCCACTGAACACTTAAATTCCTGCATATGTGGTCAGCATTGTGTGCAGTAAAACAACCTGACCTTGAACATGCTCTATTAGTCCTGGCAGAGAATTTTGGTAGCATGGTCAGGAGCTGAGGGTTTTTTTTTTTTTTTTTTTTTTTTGGCAAGTTGGGAAGTAGGTAGTTTGTGAAAGTGGAGACAGAGAGGAAAAGGCATAGAAGCTTCTGCTGACTAGAAAGGGTCCTGAAAAAGTTTGCCCTCAACAACTAACTGAAAGCTTGTCATGCATCTGTTTTGCAAGGAGACATCCCATTTGTTTCTCAATCTGGGAGAAACAAATCTTTCATCTTCCAGTTCAGATTGATAAGGAACCTTTGTGCTTACTCACTAAATTACCCTTAACAGTACTTTTTGCAAGACAATTTCTCTGTATCTGTATTCTCTTTTGTGAAAATGTAAAATAACTCATTAAAACAGAGCCAGACCTGATCTGGAGAGCTGAAATGATGTGTCCACGGTGGATGATTAGAAAATACTGAAAGAGATAAACAAATGAGGATCCATCGTGTGATGCAATATTACTTAGCAGTAAAGAGTAATGTCTGTTGCTAATGGCAACACTAGGGATATATCTGTACAGCATTTGCTAGTGGTAGCAGGACTCAAAAGTCTGCATACTCTGTGATTCCAGGGATATTCTAGAAAAGGGAAAAAGGTTGCCTGGGGTTGGAGATAAACCACAAAGCTGTAGTACAATTGTAAAGAGATAGAAGAGAATTGGGGGCAATGAAATGTTCTTTATCATAACTGGGGTGGTCTCAGAGGTGTAGGCATTTACCAAAATATAACAAACTGGTATAAAAAGGTTAATTTTATGGTACAACACTCAAAATTCCAATACCCTGACCTAAAAGATGTAAAAAAATTCAGTGAATTAAAACGTATTTTGGGGATAGGGGACAAATTACCACCTAATCTTTGTTCTCTCAGTAACAAGTAGTTTGATCCCAGGTAAGTTGTTTACACTGACTTTCAAAGACTTGAAGTTTTTTGTTGTTGCTGAGGTTTTCGTTTTCTTTTTAAGGCAAGGTCTTGTTTTGTAGTCCAGAGTGGTCCTGAACTATGTAGCCTATGCCACTCTTGAACTCATGGCAATCCTCCTGCCTCAGCGTCCCGAGTGCTGAGATTACAGACATCTGTCACCATGCCCAGTTTTCACATGGTCCTTGGAAATCAAACCCAGGGCTTTGTACATGCTAGGCAAGCACTCTAACCACTGCACTATGCCACAGCCTTCACAAGGACTTAATTTGACCATAAATCAATAGGAAAATAAAGAATTACTTTATAGAAATTCAGCCTTTAAATGCAAAATATCTGATGAGAGATATTTTATTATATGATGAGAATATTGCCAATAAATTTTAAAGATTAGCTAGTTCCCTGAGGATTGTTATTTAGGTTTTTTTTTTTTTATGACAGGGTCTCACTCTGTAGTCCAGGCTATTTCTGAACTCACTATGTAGCCTAGGCTGGCCTTGAACTCATGGTAACACTCCTGCCTCAGCATCCCGAGTGCTGGGATTACAAGCATACACCACCACACCCAGTTTATGTGGTGCTGGGGAAATCTAACTTGGGTACTTAGCACTTGCATAGCACTTGCTAGGCAGGTGCTTTAACTGCACAGCTACTCCTCCAGCCTCTAGTTTTTACTTTTTAGAGGTACATCTTTGTTCTACCAGACATACACAAAATTTTGACAGGTTTTCATCTATATTTGCTCTGATTATTAGGCTGTCTTCTCTCTTTAGTCTGTTAGTCTGAATGACCCCTGTAATAAATGTAGAAAAAATAAATTTGGAGTAAACCGTAAATAGTAATTCAACAAGAAACTTAAATATGGCAAATACAACAGAGTTTTTGAAGAATGTCTTCTGAAGATGGGCTTTGATTATAACCACAGCTCACTTTTGCCAATTCTAAGCACTTAGTATATGTCAGGTGAACATGAATCTATACTAAGAGTGTCTTAGAAATTAAAAGGCATAGCTCTTTTTTCAGACTAATCGGAGCAATTTCTCAGAAAGAGGGAAGACATAGTTTACTCTTTAAAAATACAGTTTTCAATGTTGATAGTTTACTTTGCTGTGCAGAATCTTTTTAGTTTGACAAGATCCCATTTGTTCATAATGGGGATAACTTCTTTTGCTCTTGGTGTCTTGTCAAGAAAATCTTTGCCTACCCCTCTGTCTTTTAGAAATTTGCCTACTTTTAAACATCAAATGGTCTCTCTGATATGAGAGACCCAGATCACAACTCCTTTGGAACTTAAGACAAAAGACAAAGTGAAAGAGGGGGTAGGGTGGGGGAGGAGCGAGGTAGGGGTGGGTAGCGGGAGGGACAAAAGGAGAGTGGGAAAGCCCTTGTAACCTTGACAAGATATGAATGTGCACAAAATGCCCAACCTCATTGTAAACCTTGAAATTTGCACGTATACATATCAATAAAATGTGGGGAAAAATATACAGTTTTAAGCTAGGCATGGTGGTACATATTTGTAATCCCAGTACTCTAGGAGGCTAAAGCAGGAGGATTACAATTTCTAGCCTAGCTTGGACAATTTCAGGAGACTTTGGCTCAAAATAAAATAAATAAAATTAAATAGGGCTGGCAGTATAGCAATGTGAAGGCCCAAGCCTGGCCCTAAGAGAGAGAGAACGAGAAAATGAACAGTAAACAATGCTTGCCTATGAAACCAAAACCCAAGCCAAACACGGACATTGAAGGAAACAAAGCTATAGGTTAAGAAGGGCACTAAACCCCAAAGCTTACCCATATTTCTTTTTGTTTCAGAATGAAGTAGTTGAAAGGAGTCACAGTTTTGAGGGGACCTGTGGTCCGAGGCCGCCTGAGAGTGAAGATCTCTCCCCCAACAGGTAAGACAGCAGATCTGTGGGTGTGGGGGATGGAGGGGCATAATCTCCTGTTTTAGACATCACCTTTCATCTTTCCCAGATGAAAGTCATAGTACTTATTCATAGTCACCTTCACTATGGTACCTGGAAGGACAGCTCACACATCTCACAAAAGCAACAAGAGAATAGAAAAAGACATCTTACAAACCAGACTTCTACAGAGACATTTTTTAAAATGGAATATGAGGAGCATATCAGCTACAAATTGACATTGACCAAATTATTGGTTCAAATGTTTTTAAAAAAGGTTTCCCAGAGACACAATTTATACCAATTTAGTGCTATCTTTGGTCTACAGGAAGGTGTTTGCATATATGTATGTAGCTCAGGAAGCCTAAATAGGGAGGTAAAGGCCAAAAAGCCTAAGGGGAAGTTCATTTAAAAATTACCTTCGTTTTCAGAGTCCTGACCAAAACCATGAGGATAGTTTTGTATTTATCTCTTGTGAACTAGTGTTATCTTAGGACTTCTCATGATTGGCACTTAGCAAGCTTCCAAAAAATCTTGGTAGAAAGTATGAAGATACATCTTTAGGAACTTGCTCTTTGATTAAGGCCAATTATTATTTTAATTGGACTGCCTTATATTCACTCACTTTACAGCATACTTGAGGAAGCAGATGGGGCTCTTGGTTATTAAATGTGTCCTATAGTAACAGTGAGTGGCTCAGTTCAGCCCTTCTGAAAGCGTTTTGTTTAGGGGAGTGACCACAGAAAAGCATCATTTGGCAATAATGGGTTGTTTTCCTGTTAGTTATGTTTATCTTTCAAGATACTAAAACCCATACATACCTTTATAATTATGCAACAAACATCTGAGCGAAGTGTATCCTTTAAGTTAGAAGAATTATTATATTATTTTACAATAGATCACTAAATCGTACTTACGTGAGAAACACAAGGAAAAACTTAATAGCATTTAACTAATGAAACAATACAAAGGCAAAAGTAAGCAGTCAACTCATCAGGAGATAGGAGACTCCACAAGACTACCATTTTGTTCTATTATCCTACAAAGCTTAAGATCGCCAGTCTTTGCGGCAACATCTTCATCGATAGGTCCTTGTTTACTGATATTACAATTGGAGTCTTATAAATTTGAGTTTATAATGGCTACACATTTGTTAGAGCTAAAGTTGATAGATATAATATGCTTGGCATAGATAAACATTTCGATTTTGTTGAATAAATTATACACCTTTAAGTAGTGCAGGATGTCATACTAGTGTCTATTAAAGGTTTTGAATAATTAATCTCTTTTCTAAGAGTAAAATTACCTTATTATTTGGAAAAGGTGGGTTTTTTAATATATGCAATAGGACATGCTGAGTCCCTAACTTCAGGAAAAAAACACATGAAATAATTAGTAGGGAGTAGAGTAACTTACATGATTAGATATACATTTGAGGAGGATGGTAGGAGGAGATGTGAAATGAAGGAGCAAAGGCAGGATTGGATCTCAAGATTTTAATAGATACAGGAGAAATGGTGTAAGAAATGGGAAAC
Organism: Ctenodactylus gundi; assembly: GCA_004027205.1. Lineage (NCBI taxonomy): Eukaryota > Metazoa > Chordata > Mammalia > Rodentia > Ctenodactylidae > Ctenodactylus > Ctenodactylus gundi. The sequence continues at coordinate 79,518 of PVKB01004737.1, forward strand.
AGAACCAGCGTAAGCAAGGTACAGTCATGGATGAAACTTGTGATGGATAACGGTGGCAGTGAGAAAAGTCAGGCTGCAGGGAATGAAGGAAATGTCACACAGGGACTTGAAAATCAGGTAGAAGAGTTCAGGTTTAATGCTGGAGGCAGGATGGAGCCTTGGAGGTCTACAGCAAAGGAATATTAAGGACAGGTTTGACTAAGGCTTGCCCTACTGCAGAATGCCAAGCTAATTGGAAGGAACAGAGTCGCAGAGACACCTGACATTCCTTTCATTTTGTGGCAGAACAGACAACCTTGCACACCCAGCGTTCTTGGTCCCATTCTTGCAGCAGCTGTGGTGTTCAAGGAAAGGCCCACATAGGTCAAGTGAATGAATTCTTCCAGGTGATCGCTCATCATTTTAGTCCCAACTACAAACTTCCCACCCATGCCAAGCAAGAATGAAAATCTACTGTGACTAATTCAAACGCTTAACTTTGAACCTACTTTTGAACAACTAGCAGACAATAAGAAATAAAAGGAAAGCGTAACCTTTGCAAATGGGGTCTGTAAGGCACTACGGTTGCAGATTCTTATTTCACCCCTTCCTGGGTGAATTACTATAGAAGAACATTCCTTCACTGCCTAGAGATTCTAGCACATCATTTAACAAGTAACAGAGGCATCTTAGATATCTCCATCAATGCAGAAGACAAGACAATCATTAACACAGAGCAGGCGACAGTAGCAAGTCTGAACAAGGTTAATATTGTATAGTACCCGCCTGCCTAACACCAAAGAGAAGGAGCTGACACATTAAAACAGTGTCCACACAGAAGTTTAAGTACACATCTGCTGACAATTTTAAATTGTTTATTGGAAATCATTGATTTTTTTAAAAAACTCACTAATTATTTTTGCCATGTAAGACCAAAACTCAAATAATATAAATATTCGACATTTTGGTATAAAATTAATAATATGGAAAAAAAGATGCAAATCAACCAAGAGGTAAAAAGTTTTTAACAATAATACTGTATACAATCATCTTTTCTCAAGTGACCATCCAGGCTAATAATTTATTTTCCCTTTGTTAACTTTTTTGTGGTACTGGAGATTGAGACCAAGGACTTCACAATGAGCTACATCTCCAGATTATTTTTATTTTTGATTTTGAGACAGAATCTTATTGATTCTCTAAAAGTTGCCTAGGATGGCTCAACTTTAATCCTCCTGCCTCAGCTCTCCAGAGTACTGGGATTACAGGCCTGTGCCATGGACCCAGCAACAATTTTTTTTAAAGATAGCCCTGCTTTGGAGCACCAAAAAAATTTTCCCTCCTTTTTAAAAGGTTTGAACATTTCTATTTAGAAAAGTTCTTCTCAGTACTCTAAATCTGATGAAGGAATCATCAAGCAACTTCCTTCTTATAAAAAAAAAGTGGAAGTGCCTTCATATTTCCTTTAAACCTGTTCTGTTCTATTCCAAGCAAAAATAGGAGTTCAAAAGAGCTCTTTCAACAAATAAATAACCGTTTCACAAAAATATTGCTGTAAACATGATTAGTTCAATAGTCAGAGAGATACTGATGTTTTCAACCAATGGCAAATGTTAATAACTGTAGGTAGGGATAGATAAATAGGATTTGTATGGTCCAAAGGCCAACAGTTATTAACAAATCAACTAATAAAAATTAATTATAAACCTGCTTTGTCAAAATGTGCTTCTGTTCTCTGTTGTTTTCTTAACTGGTCAGAAAGTCTAAACTGCAATGATTTAAAACCCCAAACCTCCTCTAACCACAGGAAACTGCAGTAACTACAAGCTAGGATGTTTGACACTGTAGTCAATACTAAATTGCCCAAGCAATGTAAACAAGCCTCAAATTTCAAAATAGAAAAAAAATAGCAAAAAAAAAATCTGTAAACATTTCAAACCTACCTGCTAAAAATTATAAATATCATCATCCAGTTGTATGTACTATAAATCTTTTTCAGTTTTGTTTGGCCTGTCTCTGACATCTCCTAATTCAATGAGGCATCAGAGTTTTCCCTGACGGGTGTCCCTATAACCAACGGTGTCATAATCAGTTCATTTGTATTTGCTGAAGTCACTGTTTTGGCTTGCATAGAATCCCATAGCAACATACATCACTGAACTCCTCCTATAATTAAGGGAGGCTGACTGTATGCAGGCCACATCTTTATCCTACTTTGTAAAACAAACGTTAACACGTTATTAGATCTCAGCCTCATCTCTGTGATTACAAGGTACATGGAACTCGCAAATGCTTGAATCTTATTCTGGCAACGTCTGTTTTGTCTCTGGTTTGAAATATTTAAAAGGGCAACTCTGAGAAGTTGCTTGATTGTTTGAGACACTGCCACTCTAGTTTGATGTTTAAATACTCTCTATTTAAAACTCTGAACTTAGAGCCAAATATTGTAGCCGATGAGGCTATGTTGGGAAGGAGTGGGTTAATTTTAATAATTAGAACAATGGATTAGACACTAAGATTGTATTTTTACCATTATAGAGAAAAGAGCCTTCTGATGCCCTATCTTTCCTTTTGAAATCTTCCTTATGCAAGGAATATTTGTCTATGCAAACAACCCCGAAGTAACTACCTCAAACACAGACCAATACCGAATACCTAAAAATCAGTTGAAAAACTCACTAAATTAAAATCAGCTTACTGGAACTAACAACGATCACTTCTTAGAGAAGGATGCTACTGGCAACAAACTGCTGTGTTTTGTGTCATTTTCTAATCTTAGGGGAATAAAAGCACACCTATACAAAATACTAGTTAGGGCAGAGCTAATGACTTTTCCCAAATTTCACATTCAACTTTGTAAAGAAGATACAAACACATTTTCAATGATGCCAACACTGTCCAGGTAAATAGCTACACAGCTGTGACCATCAAGTGATTCAGCTGTTTCTAATGGAACCATAGACATGTTCCTCTATCTCCTTAAGAACAAAAGGTTTTCTCTCACTGGATTCATACTTCCCCAAGCCAACCCCTCCTCCTCCCTTCCATCTTTGCCAAGTGCTCTTCAACAAAACTTAACTGGAATACTTGGTCTAAACTGGAATACTTGGTCTAATAATACATACATTTCTTTGAAATGCTGCAGTACATAATCAGTATACTGATCAGTATTTTCTTAAAGCTGTTATAGTGACACAAAGGCTTCCTAGTAACTCTTGACACTGCAAATATCCACGCGACACTAAAGGAAAACTTGCATTTCATTCATAATGCAAATCATTTCTAGACAGGAATTCCTTGAAATGAACTCAGGCCATGAAGTAGAGAAGAAGTTATACTGAACAGTCTCTGTAATCAAAGAAGCGTTCCGATAGACTGGGCTTTTAAAATATTTGCCTTCCCTGTTCATTGGACTCATGGCATAGACAATTAAAGGTTTCTTATCCAGGTTTGGCTCAGTGACAGAGAAAACATACAACATTCAAGTACTGTTAGACAAATGCAGCCCTGCAGGGGTATGTGTCCATGTAAGTCAATCTGCAAAGGAAAGCTATCTTCACTAGCCTGCAGTAGATCTGACCAAAAAAACCCTTTGAAACATGTTTTACTTTAGGCTCTGTAGCATCATTCCATAGGTCCTGGAGATCTTGTACGTGTCCATGAGATGTCATCATTTTTTCATAGATGCAAGGATGATAAGGGGCTTTACCTTCTCCAGAAAAAAACACATGGTATTGTGGTACTATTCCCATTTTATTGGCACAGAGACCCATGAATACATCATCTATGTATAGACTAGTATTCAGTGTCTGGGATGCTTCATAGACCTTGGCAGCCACATCACCGGAGATGACATAGGCAGCACCAGCAGTGTAGTCAGGGTAGGCCGGCCACTGGTACATTTCGTAGGAGACATAGTATTTGCTGCTTTTATCTCGAATGGGTGGGGCACCACGATGAACGCGACCAATCCAAAAGTCTCGAACACCGATTTGTTCCAAACTCTGAAGGTATTCGATGAGATTTGGCATGTGAATAAATATGTCATCATCAGCAGTCATCAAGAATTTAGCATGTGGACAGTAGGTATTTGCCCAGCTGAACTGCAGAAGTAGTTTAAGAGTGAGGTTGTAGAAAGAATCAACGAAGTCTTGCTGAATGATATCATGGTACCGCTCATCTTCCCGAAGCAGTTTTCTTTGTAGTTCTTCTCCCTTCTGTGTACTAGGGGTCCCTAAGGCAAACAGAGTCTTGATGTTGGCATGAAGTTGAGACTGGACATACTTCTCATTGCCCCATGTTTTTCTAATGGCGGAACGTCGGTCATAGTTTTCAGGGGCAGTCTTTACAAAGAGTAAGAGGAGGACATCTTGAGCTTGACATTTGTACTTGTGGTTAATCAAGTATGGGTAGCGAGGTCCCTCTGAGCTGTGCTTAAGAGACAGGCTGTCATTCACAAAGTCATAGCTATTGATGAGGTATCTGTAAGAATAGGACTTCATGTGGCTCACAATGTGGTTATCAATCGGTTCCCAAAAAAACATGAGGCTTGCTACAAAACACGTGGCAAATAACTGAATAAACTGACCTTTTTTGACTCTTCTGCTACATATAAACCTTCTCATGTCCACTCAGGTCCTTATTTTTTTTTATTCAGGATCAGTTTTATTAGATGGATGCTTGCTTCTTGGAGACCACAGAACTTTGTATTTTGTAAAATAGATGTCCATCTTAATACATATTGGTCATTAAAATTGAAATGGAGCTTCTTATTTCACACAATATTTTCTTTTAATACCATATTTTCTAGAGTTGCAAAAGAATGAGCATGCTATAGAATGAGGACATTGACACGTCAGAATCCTTCCACTCTGAAATCCTTTATTAGGTCTGATGTGTGGCTTCATGTAGCTGGTTCATGTACCGTTTTCCTTGGACATGAATGGCCACCTACCAGAGTCAAAAAGAGAAGAACAAGTGAATGAGTTACTGAGTTATCAAAATGATACATATTACTCCTAATTCCTTAAAACCAACTGTAACCCCACAAGAAGTGAGGAAGCAGTTAATATTTAGCAGGGGCAAACAGGTGTTTCACTACTTCTAAGAATACAGGGAAAAGCAAAGAAAAGCCAACTCCTTGAGTTGATATTGTTTTCCCACTTGGGATACAGACACCATCATTCACATTCCAATCATTTAAAAGCCTCTAATCTGGTTACCGTCACATATACTTAAAACTCAACTGCCACAAATGGGTTTATCCATGAATATGTTGACTTGAATATTGTCAAGATGATGCCAGTTGTACAGATCAAAGCAGAGGCTTACATAAAAAGAAAATTCAGAGTAATAAAGAGCTATTAACATTTGGCCCAGCCAAGACATCACAGTTCACAAGCAAGGAGTCAAGACTGGCTTTTCAAAGTACAACACAAACTCTCCCTTATTAAAATTACTTTGTGAGTCCCAGGTCTATATAATCTCCTTTCTGCCTTCCTTCTTTCATGTGGAAACTCAGCGTGTTCCAAACTAAGTAGCAACAGGATGAATCCAATAAGCCCTAACTTCGTAGTCAGAGAACCTGCATGCCAGTGAGGACCTGGCCACTTGCTGTTCGTTGTACTATATCATGCTTCTAACCCAGAAATCTGAAAAGGGTGGCATTTAAAGTCTTTACCAGAATAAATAGGACCATCCACAGAATAAATGGGAGTCTGGACATACAAGCTGAGGGGAGGAGATAGTTATCACACACACAGTGGTCGTCAAAGGCCATTTGTAACCCATTCCACTAGCTTCCTTAATACCTGCTGTTTCAACCTTCTCTGTCTGTGCCTGACTGAGCTTCCTTCATGTGATCCGCAGGTCTTAAAGTCTGCCTGTTCCTTCACTTCCATATACCATTGTATAATCCTATGAATCGCTCCTAAATTTGTCAACACTTTAGGTCACCATCCTTCTCACTCAGAATAGTGACTGGTGGGCAGATTAAAAGATGACCAGCCCACTTTCCACTTTATCATCAGAGTGACTTTCCCCCAAACAGACCTACCAGTGACACCAGCTGAGTGCTTCAAACTCCTCCAGAGTTTCGTCCACTAGTCAGCGACAAGATACAGGCTATGCTTCTCCACACATGAGCAAAATATTGGCGGAAAGCATGGCCACCAGGCCACTCCATACACTGTGTCCTGTGCACCAGCAGTGCTGTGGTCTGTTCTACCCAATCTCCCTACTAGTATGACATGTGCTCATCCCAGGTCCTACAGGGACACTATTATGGGAAGCCTGAATTGGGGTCCCCACTCCCTTAGATGTGTTCCCCATATGTGCTGTATTGCTCCTTCTTACACCTTTTGCTAAGCCTTTTCAGGCACAATGTTATAGGTGCTTAGCCCTCAGCATCCATCAACATCTGGCACATAATAGGCACTCACCAAATACTGGTGCCAAGTACTATGCTGGGCCAGAGCTACCTTTCACTCAAAGTGTGGTCTACTCAAGGCCAGCTGAGAGCTGCCTGGTCCACACTGCAGCTGCCTACCTCATGCCTTCCCTTTCCTTCTTCAAGGATTCTGTTACCTGTGCTTGCCACTCACAAATGCTTCCTTGCCTTAAAGGTGGCTCTGTATCTCAGAGGTGGCACACCTGTCAGCTGGACTTGGACCAGGATCGAGAGAATGCAGGCAGGGTCACAGTGGCAAGCCCACATTACCACAAGCTCCAGGACAAAGGGACTGCTTTGTTCCCAGAGACCCACCCTTAGTTCCTTTACCCTTGACTGTGGCAGAAGACCAACTGTACATCCCAAGTGCCCTACCGAATGGGCCCAATGATAGCTATAAACCTTCCACATCTCTGGTACTTCAGACTCTGCTCCTACTTCCTACCCCCTTGATCACTCCTTGCTGGGGTGGCAGCTGCAGAGTCCTGGCTTTGGAAATGTCCCCAAAAGTCAGGAGATTAGAGGAAGGCCCACAGACTTTGTCCAGAGGTAATTGGCATGGGCAGCATTGTTTTCTTTTTTAATCTCCTGTCTGGGGCATGGATTTTAAAACTGAAAACATCACTTAGCAAGCCAGGAGAGGAAAAGAGGGAGTGGGAAAACAGTGTATAGAAAGTAGTGAGTGGGAGCTCCCTGTTGGGAAACTGAGTTTAATGTATCTATTTTCAAGGATGTGGTATACAGTGCATTAGTGTGCTTAACCTTCCAAAAGGCAGATACTGGCCAGGCCTGGTAGTGTAGGCTTGTATGTAATCCAGCACTTTGGGAGGATGAGGCATGAGGATCACAAGTTTGAGCCCAGCGTGGGCAATTAAGCGACTTAGTGAGACCCCTATCTCAACATCAGAAATCACAAGTGGACTAAGGATATAGCTCAGTGTGAAGGCCTTGGGTTCCATCTCCATTCTCTCCCTGCCTCCCCCTGCCACACACAACAGAAATCTTGCTCTGAGGGGTAGATTGACAGCAGCACTCAGCCATGTGCCCCTCAGAATAGGCTGGTTGAGTCAGGATCGATTTCTGTCAAGGAGGGTGAGAAAGACAGCAGGCACACCAGTTTGTAATGGTGGCATCTGCCTAAACTTCACAGAATCATTTTCGTTCAGGGTCCAGTGTATCTAGGTGCTCAATGCAATAAGGACACTGTCCTTGGAAGGCCAAAAGCAAGGGCCCCCTGCCTCCTCCACACTACATCTAGAGGGAGTTGGAGGTTGAACACAAGGTAACAGAATTCTTCATGGCACAGTTTAAGAGACCCTCAGTATTTAAGAACTGTGGGAAAATTCTCAACAGGAACAAAGCTGCAGTGTCTGGGAAGGGAGCAAGGAGGTTAGTAACCTTTGGAATCAGTGTGTGGAGGCAAACCCAGCTTGCCACCTCTGGGTGGCGGTGCTCAGTGAGCCGCAGGCCACCTTGCCTCACAACATGCCCCACTGGTCCTTGCTCCCAGGCCCGAACTTTCCCCTGGTCTACCCATGAGGCTCCATCTCCAGCACCAAGGGTGCCGTGTCCCTGCAGCACAGCGGTGTGGGACTCGGCTGGAAGGTGTGCAGCTGCCAAGCTACTTACTGCAAGCTAGCAGCTGGGCTGTAATGTACTTGTTATCTCCCCTGACCTCTCTATATTTTTCCTCTCTCCCTGTATTTCTTCAACTATTCCAAATGGACCTCAACAAGTCCAACTGTTTTCTAAAAGAGAAAAAAAATTACAACCTGTCCCGCAGCCAACAACAGCCCACGCTACTTGTTCTCTTCAGCGTAGCATGTGATGTTCCGAATGAGATTTCGCCCACACAGCAGTCTCAATGGTTAGCCACCACTCAGACACATCATAAACAAATCTCACCGGTTGCACTGGTGTGATGAGGGGAAGATTTGGGAAAGACAAACAACCCCTTTGTGTCCCACACCTTCCCTGGCTCCGAAGGGTGCAGGGTCCCCAGGAGGCCTTGCCCAGCCCAGAGCAGAAGCATCGCCTCGACCTGAACTCAGGAGACCTGAGCAGTGGCAGCCACCCTGGTTTTCCTGCTGGAGACCAGCAGCTTCTGGTTTCTGACAGCATATTTGAAGCAACGTTCTTGTTCTGTATTCAGAGCGCACTGGGGAGGGCCCTGGGGAGAAGCCTACCACCTGCTGATGTGGTAGGGAAAAAAATGCTAGGCTTTCCGGGAAAGAGCTCTCAGCAAACGCAAAGGTCAGCAAACACCCACAACAGAATGCTGTGGGTGCGGCTTCCTCTGTGTGCCTACAGCCCAGCTCGGGCCACTTGGCAGGCTGGAAGTTCAAGGGGCCTCTGCTTGGGGCCAGATGTATCCTTACCTTGGGCAACCCTCACCTTGCTCAGATTTGGGTTTAATCTGTACCTCAGGGGTCAATATCAATGTAATGCTACCGAAGGGAAAAAGTACCGATGAGTTCAGAGCCTACTGACGATTGGGAATGAAGCGCTGGGCAGAACGGAACAAAGAATCGCTTAGAGAACAAGATGCAGATGTTTGGAATTTATCTTAGACTGACAGAAAGGAGCCCGTATATTTAGTCTCATCTCTAAGTAGTCAGGAATACAGATACATATATAAGCAGAAGATCAGAAAAGAAGTTGCTGAATCCCACCTCAAATACATTCCAGTCCAGACCTCCAATCCAGACCTGTGTCCCTCAGTTAAAAAAGAGTATTTTTTACACAGAAGAGCTTTTCAGATTTCTCTGGTTAAAAAGGGGGGACGGGCTAGAGGAATGGCATAGCATTTAGAGCACTTGCCTAGCAAGCACCAAGACCCTGAGTTCAGTTCCCCAGCACCACATAAACTGGGCATGGTGGTGTACACCTGTAATCCCAGTACTCAGGAGGCTGAGGCAAGAGGATTGCTGTGAGTTCGAGGCCCGCCTGGGTTACATGATGAGTTCAGGACCAGTCTGGACTTCAGGCTGAGACCCTGTCTCAAAATCAAGCAAACAAAACCCCCAAGACTAGAGTTAATATCTCTCTGTGCTACAACTTTCCCTATAACAACCTGATTTTTTTTTTCCTGCTTTACTTCAGCTGTCAACTCCTTTCGTGACTGGGTTCTACAGTTTCATGGTCCTGAAATAATGATATACAAATCCTGTTAGAAATTTTGAAGCTCTAATCAAGATAATGAGATTTACTCTTTTAAGTGCAAGTTAACCTCAGTCTCCAACATTCCAATTAATCCTATAAGGATGGGAGTATTTACTGTGTGCCAGACATGGTGGAAGACCATGAAGTACTTTTTTATGACCTCCAATCTCAGACATCTACAGTCTATTTGAGATAGAACTGATCACCCAAACATAAAAGTGCATTCCCCATGGCCCACAAAACAAGTGTGTCAGCGCTCATTTGAATTTGGAGATACCATCTACAAGGATAACCGAAGAGTCCCGAGAACAGGGTTAGAGGATTTCATGAAGGCCGAGGATGCCCAGGACCTAGCTGGTGGTAGGAAGCAGAACAGTCTTTGTATTCAGGCAGAAAGGAAACAGCACGTTGGAGAAATGGGCATATATTTGAAAACAGAGAGGTGGGTGCCTGTTACCGAAGAACTTCAAAATCGGCACTGGAGTCTCAGTAGGTTCAAAGAGCAGCTGGAAGTCACAGACGTTCTGTTTTTGTTTGTCATGGTACCTCCCTTATTTAGTATTTATGAAACTTGAATAAAAGGGATTAAGCCAGCAGCGGTGCTGCTGCCGGAAGGAGAGCGCCTGGAGATCAGCATGCAGGGCCTCTGGTGGGGATGCAGATGTGGTGGGAGGGTCAACAGACGGATTCCAATCCAGGCTGGTGGAACTGAGCAGGGAGGGAAGGCATATTCATCCATTTTCTGTTGCTATAGCAAAATACCTGAAGTTGGGTACTTACAAAGAAGAGAGGTTTATTTAGCTTCCAGTTTTGGAGGCTGAAAGTCAAAGATCAAGCAGCCCCATCTGTTTGGTTTCTGGAGAGGGTCTCCTTGACTACTCACAACATGGCAGAGCAGTGGGAAGGGAAAACAGTCTCGAGCAGAAGCAGCTGGGCACTGTAGTGGCCTCACTGAGTACAGCCCACTCTGCCAAGAGCTAACTTGCTCCCTCCCAGAGAACAGCATTAATTCCTCAGAAGGCAGCCCTCCCACTGACCTAATTCTACTATACTGTAGTAGCCTCTACATCTTAAAGGTTCCACCACCTCTTGGAATAGGGAAAAGAAGAACCTTTCAGGAAAAACAAAAGCCACGCAGAACCTGATGCGTACCTGGGAGGAGGAGAAGGGCGAAATGCAGTGGTACAGGCCGGGCCAGCACTGCGGGAGGCTGAGGCAGGTGGGTCACAAATCTCAGCCCAGCCCAGCCCAGTCAGTATAGCAAGATCCGATGTCAAAAATAAAAAATGGACTGTCGTTATAGCTCAGGGCAAAGTCCTGGTGTTCAAAGCTCAGTCCCCCCAGGGGGCCAGGCAGTGGTTGGGGGCCAGGCAAGTCAGCTTCCAGGAGAAGCAACACCGGATCTCAGACCTGAGGGCTGAGTGGTGTCAACTAGAAAAAGTGAATAGGTTTTAATTTCATATATGTATATATGAAATATGTTTTTGTCCATGTTTCTTGCTTACCATTTCTGACCATTGTCCTAATGTAGAAACAATATCTGATCCTTAGAAAGACTGTATTTCTCCACTTACTGTGTGGACAGATAATACTCACAAGCGAAAGGAAACCTTTTTTTTTTTTTGTGGTACAGGAATAGAACCCAAGGCCTTCACACCAAGCTATAATCCCAACTCTTTTTTATTATTTTATTAAATTTTATTATTTCATTTTATTTTTGAGGTAGATCTCATCAAATCACTAAGTTAATCCTGGCTGGGCTCCAACTTACTATCCTCCTGCTTGAACCTCCCAGAATGTCAGGATTGTAGGTATGTGCCATCATTCTCAGTTAGGAATTATTAATGATCTGAATACCGTTTTGGTCTCATTCCCTCCCACATCCTCCAGGCAACATATTAGCACGAAACTCAGTTATGTGGCTTCACTTAGAACTATAATTCTTGAGACCTTAAGATTCCAGGGCATTGGCTGTCTAGAGTATTCACTCTTCACACACAGCCACTAAATATTCTTCGACAGTCTGTCTTCTGCCTGCTAGCAATCTCCCAGCCCTGCTCCCTTACCCCCTTCCCTCCCTGTCTCAAATGCAGAATCACCAGACACTTTCACTTCCCAATTCTAGGTTCCAGCCCTTCTTTGTCAGCTCACAGCTCCTGCAGAGACTTGTGACTCACCTCACATGGCACTGTCCAGCAGTGGGCAGTGTTCACTGTCCTCACACCTGTCTTGGCCGCTCTCTCCCTCTGCCATTTGTTTTTAGAAAGACTACAGAAATACAGTTTTTCTAAAGATCAGCCCTGTCCCCTCAATCTGACCACTTCATCTCCTGCTTCATTGACAACAGTGTCAATTCCTCCTCCCTCTGTGCTGGCTTCCCCTGGCTGCCCAAACTCTCCACCGCCTCTGTAAAACACTGCTGGGGACAGGATTGGGGAAGCTAGTGAGGAACGCACTGGGTGTGCAACACTTAAGTTGGTATCAAAAATGCAGTAGTCAATGTAATATTTAAAAAAAATTTTAAAAGCTGAAATGACCCTGAAAATCCATGATGAACAAAGTATCAAAACCATAAACAGAAGATGGGTTCTGGGTTTATACATCCCTGTCTCACAGAATTCACCCCAGTCCCTGTCCTGAAGGCTAGAATCTGCGGAATTCCACGGATGTGTACATACAGTATCATGGAACAGTATTAATGTTTATTACATGTCATACACCCTGCCATCTCTTTAAGATCACTGTACAAACCAACAGATTGTGACCTGAAAACTTGGAAAATGCTAATTTAGATGAAATCAAAGCTAGTATAAAATTATTCTTTCTCATTTCAGTAGTTGCCAAAATGAAAACAAACCCTCAAATTTTACCTAAGTAGGCAATATTATTTGAAGGAAAGACTACTGGATTAGAAGAAGGAAACTAAGTCATTTAACCAGTCAGTATAAACTCTAGGTTCTTTTTTTTTTTTTACTAGAGAAATGAAATATTGATAAAAACCTTACCCCTAAATGTTCTCAGAGAAGGTAGGACTGAACTGATGATTGTCTTCATTTTAAAAATCAATTTAATATTCAGAATATCCCCATGAGTCATACAAATATTATTGATCATTTTAAGTGTGACATGCTTATAAAATGTGACTGTACACTAATAAGACTCCTCAAGTAGGTCAAAGATTTTTTTAAAAGCCTTAGCACTTTATGCCAGTTGCATTTACACCTTGATTGTTTAAAGTCTCATGTGACAGACAACTTTTGGTTCATGTTCAGGCATGATTCAGAGGAAAGAACAATAGAATTTAAACACACTAGTTACCAGATGGTATTAAGCGCCTATTTTATTTGTTTGAGAAGGAAAGAGGCAGACTTGAACTTTGACTTTACAGCTCACAACTGGAAGTGTGAAACAATTAGATACCCTTCCAGTAACGAATACTGTTTTTAATCTAAGCTTGAATGTTTTCAGTAGAAGTCCTATAAAAAAAGAAAGCATTTTACCCAACATCTGTCTTCAGGTGTTTTTGTGGCTGTGACTTTAGGCACAAAACTGTAGCTCAAGCCAAGAGCAAAGTGTAGAAGCCATTTGGAGTTCTTATTTCTTCCACAAATACATTTATAAAGTTAATTCTTGATTTATTGTTAATCCAAACACTTTAAATTCCAAATTAGCAAGCGTGGATGAACAGGACAGAGGAAAGTTGGGTTATAAAACTTCCCATATGTGGGCTCACTCAGTGCTTAAGGTGCTTACCGAGCAAACACAGGCCCTGAGTTCAATTGCTCAGCAATATGTGCACTGGGAGAAGTGGTGCATACCTGTAGCCCTAGCACTCGGGAGGCTGAGGCAGGAAGATTGTCACAAGTCTGAGGCCAGCCTGGGCTGCATAGTGAATTCAGGACCAGCCTGGACTACAGAGTGAGTGAGAACTATGCTCAAAAAAGAAAGAAAAAGAAAGAGAGAGAGAGAGAGAGAGAGAGAGAGAGAGAGAGAGAGAGAGAAAGAATAGAAGGAAGGAAGGAAGGAAGGAAAAAAACAACCAAACAAAAAGACACACGACTCCAGTTGGAAGATCTCCACCTATGTAAACTAAGTTTCACATTTCTTTGCAAGTTAAACAGAAGTCTAGGTTTGTTTGATAGTTATAAGGAAAATAAAGACAAGGAAACCCTAAATGATGAAATAGATAAAAGCCAGCCCTAAGCCTTTTGCTAAAGAAACCAGTTGCATGGATTATAGAATAGTAGTAGATTTTAGAATAATTACACTAAGCCTTTGAAACAGTGTTTTAGTAACCAGGTTGATTTTATGGAATTTGCAACAAAAATAGATGAAAATATAAAAGGCATCTCAGCAAGGTCAAACATTTGCTGTCCCGAGCCCTCTGGACTGCTTCTTGCAACACAGCTGTTTGGGATGACAGGGCTACCTGCTTTCTTATATACAGTTCTTATCGATTTTGTCATTCCTCCTTAGCAAACTACCCACCCAGGCCACTGTTCCTACCGTGGGTATGTTTCCTACACACAGGAATGTTCTGAGCGCGTCGCTCATGTGGGAGCTCATCCTGTGCATCCTCTGGCAGCCTATGAGGAAGAAATGATTTTCTCATATTGTAGAAATAGAGGCACCAGGATTCTGGATTAATCCTGGAAACTCTTTAAATTCCAGGCCCAGTTGTAGCTCAGAGCATCTGCTGAGTTCCGGACACCTTCTGGGCTGCTCCCTGACCTGCTTCCAGGTGCAGCTCTTCCTGCAGTTCCCATTGGGATGAGCAGGCAAGAAAGTGGGTATGGCAGGGCCAATGGCAGTGGTCCACTTAGGCAAAGAATCTGCTTCATTTATGCTTTGCTACCAGCTATGTTTTGCCAGCCTTGTTCTCTTTTCTAACATAACCATTTTCTAGCCCTCCATGCTGAAGACACTTCCTTATTTTTGCTCCATTCTAATAGACAGTAGGCAGAAGTGACCCATGAGTCAGTATGTATGTAAAATTTTTGCAAGGAGCAGGGAGCTGGGAGGTGTAACTCAGCAGTACGATGCTTGTTTTGCAAGTACAAAGTCCTAGGTTCATTCAGTTTTGGGGGGCGGAACACAAAAGCCAGGCCTGGTGATGCAAGCCTGTAATCCCAGCTGTCTGGGAAGCTGAATCAGAAGGATCTCAAATTCAAGCCCAGCCTGGACAACTCTGTGACCCAGTAAGACTCTGTCCCAAAACAAAATCAAAAAATGGGTCCTGGGCTCCATCCCTAACATCACACACACACACAAACACATACAAACACAAAACTGGAACGCAAGGACAGTGATCCTAAGTCCACCCACCTCTCAAGGAAGGAGGAGAGGAAAGAAATAGGGCTGGAAAAAAAGGGAGAAAAAAATCTAAGAGAGAGAAAACTCAAAAGAGGTTCTAGGCAAGTATTACGTCGATTGAAACATAAACACAGGGAGCCACACCCTAACCCTGGAAGCCATCATTCTTCCAATAAAAACTATATCAAAATTTTATCATGAGAAACAGCAGGAAAAATCTGAAGATAAATTCAGAGTTGGCTTGCAAAATGACAGCCCTAAAGTAAACAAGATTAAGAGACATAAACCAGTGATCTGTCACAAAGTTGACAGCTACTACATGAATCAAAAATCCAAGTTCACTTATAGTACAGTGATGCCCACCCCTATGCTGAAACTGTTTCTACCCAAAAACCCACCTCTGCCACCTGCTAGGACTCTTCACACACTAGGATGGCCTTATCTAGGGTACCAGAAGGCCAATATTTCCCTCAAGCTAGAATTTTTTTTTCAAACATTCTTAAAAGTTCTTAAGATGATTTTGCCCTGGAAAAATTCATCAAGGGACACTCTAAATCCCATATTTGTTTGGGGGAGGGAGAGGCCATGGAAAATTCATCAATGAATCTGATATTGGAAACCATTCACTAGTCCAGGTATGCTGGGAGGGAAGAGCTTCCTCCAGTGAGGGAAAGAAAGAAGACAGAGATTGAGGATAGCTTGCCAGAGAGCAAGACCAAGGATAAGGGCTAGAATTCCCCTGTGAATCTGGGGAGGAAAGAAGAGATCATTCAGAATGAAAGAGAACAGGGAGTATTTAAGCTGGTTTAAAGGTGGCGTGAATGGAATAGCAATTTTTGAAAGCTCACAGGATAAAAGGTTGTGGCTAGAATGGGAATGTTAGTTTGGCTAGAAGCTAGGATGAAGAGAAAAGATTTTATTTTTTAAAGAAAGAACACTTGAAGTTAATGTAAGAAAAACAGTGATTCAGAAATAGTGACAATAATGTGGCTTGTGCCCTTCATCTAATGGCAAGAGGCATTATTCCGGACATTCTGTTTAGAAACAACATGTGACGGAGGGTTTACCACGCAAAGGAAAATCGTATTCATTAGGTACACACAGCATGGGTCTGTCTTAAACTGATCAACATCACAGTCGTTTAGAATCTACCTGCCCTGTTCTACCTGCCGGTGAGCTGCTCTAAACTAAGGAAAGCCCGCATTTATTTAATTCTGCAGACACTAATGTATCACATACTGTGTCGGAGGCAGGAGGATGTTGCAGACTTCAGAGATGTTCAGGTGTAGATTCTCTGCAAAGAATCAGTACTTGTTCCAGTGCGACCTGGAATCTGGACCTAAGTAAAGCAGAAGGGAAGGAGAAAAAAGCTGAGAATTGTAGAATGAGAAAAAGTAGGTTGATTGGCTGCTTTTTTCCTTTATTGGAATCGTGCTTTTGACTTGTCCCTAAGCCATGTGCCTGTGTTTTCCCAGGATCATCTAAGATAACTTACTGACAAAGTACGGTCCCCATTAGACATGCACAGGTATATATTTGCAATCACAGGTTAAGTTAGTAGACAGACACCTAAATTTTTTAGAGCTTATTTCCCTTTCAAAATGTGAAGCTATACTCTTAATCTGATTCTTCTAAAAATATTAGATATAGGCTTTTTAAAACACTAATTTGATGGCTGAGGGCCACTTAACACGTCCTAGATATTGTTGAGACTGAGAATAGAAATACCATTCCTAATTGACTGAAAATGGTGTTCCATTATCCTTGCCAGGAAAGCACACTGTGGTTCCCACGAGCACTTAGAATACCTTTCAATGATGATTGCACAGACATAAAACCATAAAGCCCTGTAAATTATGGAGAGGAAAACTTAAGTTGAGTCAGTGTTTTAATTTAGTTTGCTTAGTGTGCCATTAGAAAGTTGTAGAAAAAGTGGTAGGGGAAGAAGGAAAGAGGAAAAAACAGAAAACCTGAGATGGGCCTTTAGGCCCTGTAACAAGTTCTGAGCTTGACCTTCTGGGAGTTTGTTGCCTACAGACTTAGTAGAACATTCTTTTCTGTAGTAAACTGGCTTCTAGTGATAAAGGCTTCACTAGGAAAGATAAAAAGTTTCAGATCAAAGCCAGTCTCTGAATTCCTATGTATCCACATGTAAAAAGTCATTTTAATTCATTCAAAGTTCACGTCTCACCTGATAGAGTTTTCTAAATTCTTAAATATGAAAGCTTTTACACCCTCTCTCTCTATAAATTAATACATAGCAGATATTGTACACTATAGGAAAGTTATTCCTAACTTCTGCTATTCCGGGTACATCATTCTGGGCAGAGAATTGATGTCAGATATCAGATAGTTTGCTTAGATCAGTTTAATTGAGCATATATAAATAGTACATTTTCTTCCTTTGAGAAGAGACCATTTCTCACAGTTTCTTCTGCAGTCTGTGTTTTCAAATGCATCTGGTCCTCAGAAAGAACTCCGTGACTCTTATAATTTGAAAGTCACCAAGTACATGATTCCAGCCAGTGACCCATTTTAACAAATGACCCACTTCAAAACCCATGAGTTATTATTTGAGCTGTTCTATTATCTGACAATTAGTTATTTCCTTTTTACTACAGTCTTACCGTCTGAATGCCTTTTATTAAAAGGGAAATTTCATTTCCATCTTCATGAATTATAATGTGACTTTTTAAAATGTGTTTTAACTCAGTAGGGACAGGACTTTATTTTGAAAACCAATTCCCATCTACTGAGACTTCCGCGCCAGCAAAGCAGTCCTAGGTATCTCAACTGCGCATCCATCCTTCATCTCACTTCCTGAGTTCGAGAACTTTCTGTCAAAATTCTCACAAATCTTAGGCATCATCGCGAGAGCCTGTGGAAGCCGAGCGCCAGCTTCTTTCTAGGTGGCTGCTCCTTAAGTACTTGGAGAGCGGAGGCACGCGTGGATAAGTAGGAGTGGAAAAGTGCCGCTTAGGTAGATGATACCCTTCAGGTATTCAATTTATCTGGCTTTAAAAGCAAAGAGTTGGGCCTCCCCAAATAAGTTCTCTCTCTCTCTCTCTCTCTCTCTCTCTCTCTCTCTCTCTCTCTCTCTCTCTCTCTCTCTCTCTCTCTTCGTGACAAGCTGTAGAAAATGCCCCATAGGTTTTTTTGGAGAAAGTGAAAAGCCCCCCTTCTGACCACTGTCCATCCCAACCGAGTGTCCAGTGCAGGCTCCTACTTGGCGCCACCGCCAAAATCCATCCAACTTTCAACCAGCGTTTTCTGGGTCAATTTCAGCTTCTCACATCTCATAGGGACCAGGCAAGGTTTCCCAAAATAAAGGCACAGAGGAACAAATCCAGTTCTGATGGACGTCCTTTTATTAGGGAATTATCCTACATACAAGCTGCACTTTGCCGTGGCTACAACACTGGTGTCCCTTGAACACGATCCAGGGGAACCAGGCCTGGCAAAGGATATGGCACAGTGAACGCGAAGTAAAGTTGTGTCTTTTTACTTGTGTAAGTTATCCGAGAGAGCAACTGACCCTGTCGCACCACGACACGAAATGAAGCCGGCAGTCACCAGGAGTCGCCGCCGAGGCTTTGCCACCGGGAAAGGGGTCGCCTTCTCTCCGTTTCTCCCGCTAGCCCACTTCCCTTTTTACTTTTCCCGGGCTAGTCCTCCTTTCCGCCGGTTTCCCGGGCTCTCCGGCGACTCGGGCTTTCGGCCGGAATTCCGCGCCGTAGCCGGGAGGGGGCGGCCGGCCGGAAGCAGGGGCGGCGGGCGCGGCGTGAGCCTGGCGGGTCCCGGTCGCCGGGGGGTGGGGGGGGGGGGGCAGAGCCCGCCGGACCCCGGAAGCTGCCCCTCTGGACTCCTCGGACCCCGATCCCCCCGGCCGCGCCGAGGCGGCGCCCGCGCCGAAGCCCGGAGCGAACAAAGGCGCCCGGGCAGGGACCGCGCTCCGGAGTCACCGAGCCTCGGGGCGCCGGGCAGCGCGTGACCGCGCTGGCAAGGGCGTCCGCTCCGTGCCGGGCCCCAGCGCGCATCCCCGCCCGCCGCCGCCCCCGGCTCCCGCACCCGGTCCCCTTCTCCGTCCGCGCGCGCCAGCGGGACGAGCCGCCGGGCGAGGCGAGGCGGGGCGCGGGGAGGGGATCGGCAGAGCACAAAGGAGACCCGCCCGGGACCTGGGGCATCACCGCCCGGTCCAACAGCGTCCCCCACGTTTCCGCCCGGACCGCGGCCGCGGAGCCCCTCCTTCCTCCCGCGGTCCCTGGGAACGGCCGGCCCCGCGCGCTGCCCCGGCGCGGGATCCGTGACGCTCCTACTCATCGGCTCCCTCGCCACGCGCAACAGTCACGCCGGGTAGGAAGTCGGGACCGGGCTGCGCCCCGCTGTTCGTCTTTTTTAAATTTTTGAGCCAGAGTTCAGAGTGCCGGCGAGTCAGGCGGGAAGGCGGCTGGCTCGTCGCGCTTCGCCCGGGGCTTCTGGGGACCCAAATAACAAAGGGAGCCGACGTCTCACCGGCCTGGCCCTCGGGCGGCGCGGCAGCCGGCCCTCTCAAGCCCCGGCCTCCCTGCCCCTCCTCCGGGCCAGCTTCCCGGGTGACCTGTCCCCCTACCTTCAAGCTCACCTTTATTTCAAAGAGAGCTTAAACAAAGCAAAACTCACCCAGCGCGAGCCTCGAGCCCCAAACCTCCGAATCGGAAGGCCAGCTGTCCTCCCCGCAGCCGGACGAAAAGTCGCTGGCTGCAGGAACAAAACTTGCGGGCTTTAAATGCCGGCGAGAGCCAGGCAGCCAGCGCCGGCTAGGCTCGCGTCCCCGCGGGGAGCGGGCTGCACGGAGCCGGGCGGGGAGGGGCCGCGGCGGGGCGTCGCCGGCCACTGCGGGCGTCCCCGCCCCAGGCCGGCCCCGCGGGCCCCTCCGCAGGCCTGCTCCGCGAGGCGCCGGGCCCCGCCCGAGCTGGGGACTCCCGGAAGCCGCCCCGCCCCGCGCCTCTCAGGTAACTGGGCTCCCTTGCTCAGAGGACCCGGTGGGCGCCAAAATCCAAATGAATGTCCCCTTTCAGCCGCTTCCCCGTGCGCCCAACTAGACATGATCCGGGGAATGGGGACGTCTCCTGCCGGCAGGGGCTGGTAAATAAATCCTTTATGTGTCGGTTTCTTGTTCCCCAGGAGCTGTTCTCACCCTCTCCTTATAGGACAAAACAATGATTTGTTTTTATTGTTTAATTTATTTTACCTTTAAGACGCTTACCTTCATTTCAAGGGGTGGGTAAAGTTTTGAGAGTTTCTATTTCAGAATGGGACAGAAAAAAAATGATTAACTCAAATCATTTTTTTAAAGTTAGAGTTTGTTGTTGCAAAAGGAATAGAGGTAATCGAGTTTAAAGTCATTTGCAGAATCAGAGTTTAAAAACTGTCAATTTGTTATTTGAAGCTAGATTTGAGGATGTTTTGTAATTGCTTTTTTAAGCCCTTAGGCACTTCCTCCCCCACTATGACTTTTTTCCATGTGCCACCCATAGAGGGCACAGCTCAGCACCCACTGCCATCCCTTCACACACATCAAATCACAGGCAGGGTGAGTTCTGCGATACGATTGAGGAGAGTTACTGACCGGGACCAGTATATACGTGCGTTTGTTGTTCGTACCGGGCCAGTCACGGCCCTTCAGTGCGCAAATCCTGACCGTAACCCACATCCACTCCATGCCCTTGCTAGCACAGGTGCACGCTGCGTTCCCGTGCGGAGACTGAGTTATGAATTCCACTTCCTTCAGCATCTGTGAATTCCTCATGCAGGACATGTAGGACTGGATCCTCAGGAAACACAAACTGACTCTAGGTTGGTAAACACATGTGAAAATCAAGGATTCACCTTACTGTACAGACAGACACACCAGAAAAAAATGGTTTTACAACTAAGTCCAAGAATCCGGCCTGTGGTACAGGCTGGTCATGTCCATATTCAATCCCAAATTTGAGCCCAGCTTGGGCAACTTAGTGACTTAGCAAGACCCTGCCTCAAAATAAGTAAGTCAGTCAGGGCTGGGAATAGAGGTAGCTCAGAACAAAGACCCTAGGTTCAACCTCCAGTATAAATATATAAAAGAAATCTAGAGACTGGAGAGAAGATGGCAGGCTTTGGATGGCAGAGAACATGAGAATGAGAGATGGTGGAGAAAGGCAGAGTGGCCCAAAATACCCCCACTTGGGTCCTTTCATGTGGTGAGTGGGTGTGCACACAAGGGCACACACGTGCACACAGAGAAAGGGACGGGAAAGAGAGGACCCTTTGCTCGTTTGGGAAGATTTCCTGGAGCAGGCTGGCTCCCCATCCCACCCCAGACAGCAGGGAAGGGATGCTAGACAGGATGGCAAACCTTCACTTTCGTTGAGAGGAAGTACGTGAATATTTCGAGATAGGCTGGAAACCAAATTATCCAATAGATGTCCATGATGTTGTGGAGTTGGCCAGCAGGGGAGAAGAGGACACAGCCAGTGTGATCGCCTTGCCTGTAGTAGCCGCTTGTGAGAAGGGAGCCTGGGATTCCCTTTACAGTGGCCCCTGCGTCCCGCCATTGGAGGTGTGCTTGGCAGAGCACCACAGAGCTGTGGAGAGTGTGGGAAAAAGACTAAGTGGAGGGGATAACCAGAAGTGAGAGGAGTTGCCATTTGCATGTGAGGATTAAAAGGGACAGATCAGGCAGAGGGAGAAAACAGATTTAGGAGAGAGGATCAGAGTGGGGCAGCAGTGCAGGCAGAGAACTTGTGGAAGTGAATTCAACCGTGAGTGCTGGAGAGCCCAGGAGAGACAGGGAAAGAGCCTGTGTTGCAGAAATTCCAAGGGGACGAACAGGTCTGATCACCGACTGAGTTAGTGACTAATGATTGAGTTATGTCCATGTAGTATCAGGCTTAGCTTGTTCAGCTTCATTTGTCCGTCTGGGTGCCGTCAGATCGGGCCCTGTGCAGACTCTGTCCTATGGTTTGGACCCTGCAGGCCACCCACGCTAAAGCCAGCCAGGGTCCGTGCAAGGCCTGGCCTGGGAGAGACACTGGTGGGATCCTGCCTCGTTTCCTGCGTGTGGGATCTCAGCCAGCTCCCAGATGTTCTTCACTCCACAGAGACACCTGCCTGCAGGGTCAGTGAGGACTGAGCACGAGCCCAGTGACCTGTGTGGAGTGCTGTGCACGGTGTTTGGGGGTCATCTCAGTGGGTGGGGTGTGTGCCCCACATGCTCATGTCCAGCACCACAGGTTGCAAAAAGCTTCTGTCATCTGGAGAGAGGCAGAAGTGGCTTCATACTGTCCAAGTTTCATGGCCATGAGCTGATTATCTCTGGGAATTCCACTTCTGTCAATACCGCATCATCTCTTAAAAGGATCCCAGGGCTCCCCCTCGGCTGCCTATTGCTCTTCCAGGACCACCAACCCCTCTCACTCCATAGGACCCCATGCCTGGTCTTTTCTCCCACACTTTCTCCATGGTGAACTCCCCCATGGCCTTCGGTCTTGATTTCTCTCTCTAGCCTGGTTCAGAGCTCCACACTTGAACGCTTTCCCCCAGGTGACACTTCAGTCTTCGGCCTAGCATGCCTCACCTGGAATATCAATCTCCATGCTCCATGAGCAGTGAGTGTATGGGCCATGAATGCCCCAAAGGCCTCGCTCCTCTTTCCTCAGCAGACTCGTGACTAGTACATGTCAATAACAATCTGTAGCATTCGTTGCTGTACAACTGATCTATAGATCTATTTTCCAGATTCTTGTCTTGAGACTGCTTGAGGGTGGATACTACCTCCTGCTTGTTTCTGATCCCCCAACAGAGCCCCTCCACTCACACAATGCCTCACACACAGTGAACGCACACCACATTCTCTGCTGGTTGAGTTGAACCTTTGCTGAGTTCTTCACTAGAGGTTCAGATGTTGGTGCCAAGAAGCTCGTTCCTAACACAGTAGTCCTAAGTATACTTTTCTTTCCAAGCTGCCAGGACTCCAAAGCTGACGCTGGAGGTGTGTCATGCCTTTCCTGTACTTCTCGTTGCTGCTTCTGTGGTTTGGCGCCATTGGCATCTTCCTTCGTTTCCAGGACATTGGTGGTTTCATGACACCACATGAGGTGCACCCAGAAGGGGAGGGTGAAGGGAACTGCAGAGAAACATCACCGCAGGCCATTCTGAGAATGCGTTTTCTTCCAGTCTCGTCTCTGCCCTGGAGGGGCTTTTTCTGCATGTCAACACACAAAGGCACCTCTAATGTGGCAGGTAGAGCCCAGGACACCAGCAGTGACAGGGAAGGTCTTGGAGTAGCAGCCTTGCTTGCTGGGACCCTCAGTGGCCCAGCAGAGCTGTGCCTGGATAGGGCAAGCCTCACCCAGGGGAGGAAAAGAGGCTGGCAACCCCTGTGACAATAACCAGGTACCAGTTCCTGAGAATAGGTCTCTGAGCATTTCTTTCTCCTTCCCCAATGGCACGTCAAGCTTCGTGCTCCCAGGGGCACAAAGGGGCCTGTGCAGATTTCAAGGAGCTGCCTCTCCCCTCAGGAGGGCACATCCTACTTGAGTGTACAAATGACATTCAATCTCAAATGTGGTCTGATCGGCATTTATACTTTAAAAGATGGCATGCAGCCTTGCCGTAGCTGTCTAAGCTGAGCAAAATGATTTGAGTCCTGAGGAAAGGAAGAAGATCAAAGCCCAGAGAGACATTCTGAAAATAGTTACTGACTATAGTGTGGGGCTGTGCGTTAAGCCAGGGGCAAGCATTCGTCTTGGGCATTTTGTTAAGTTTGAAGGAACAGCTACAACCTCTCTCTCTCTCTCTCTCTCTCTCTCTCTCTCTCTCTCTCTCTCTCTCTCTTTCTGTCTGTCTCACTGGGGGGGGGGGGTCATACCCAGGGCTCACACACGTATTCTGCCACTGATGTATCTCCCCAGCTTGCCGTTTTCTTAATAGTTATCCATTAATCAGTACTCATTGCCTGCTTGATACAGCATATTGCTTCAGTCTCCACTCATACCAATTCCAAACAACAGTTAAAATATGCCTTGGATTAATATTAAGCATTATTTAACGTAGACCATTTGTTAAGACTTAAAAATAAGCAGAAAGGGATGGCACATGCCTATAATCCCAGCAGTCCCAGAAGACCGAGGCAAGAGGATTATAAATTCAAGCCCAGCTTAGTGACTTAGCAATACCCTGTCTCAAACTAAAAAAGAGTAGAGATGTAGCTCAGTGTGCAAGCCCTGGGTACAATCCCCAGCACTGCCAAAGTAAATAATTAAACACAGAAACTTAGAAATAGGTTGCTATCCTAAGATTTGTTTATAACAGTACTTCAGAAAAGCCAATTCTAAAGTCTTTGGAGGGCGTCTGAAACCCAGTGATCCGTGCCTCCTGGGTCAAGCCTCAGTGATCTGCCCCTTCCAGGTCTAGCTAGCCCCA
This sequence comes from Ctenodactylus gundi, assembly GCA_004027205.1. Lineage (NCBI taxonomy): Eukaryota > Metazoa > Chordata > Mammalia > Rodentia > Ctenodactylidae > Ctenodactylus > Ctenodactylus gundi. The sequence goes on from PVKB01004737.1 coordinate 103,861, forward strand.
CTGCTCCACTCCTTCTAGGTCAAGTCTCAGTGATCTGCCCCTTTCATCCAGGCCTCACCTCTTAATAGCACTCAGACCATTTCGTATGCCAGTCTTGGTTGATCTGACTGATGGTTGAAAGTTGTAAAACCTGGTATTGCCCCTACAGATTTAGGGCTATGGAATTTTAGAAAGAGAAATCACTAGGAGAGATGTTTATATCATGAAATAAATAAGTAACCCTCTTAGGAGAAAACCAATTGATAGAGTAATTGGATGTCTGCTGATAAATAAGGCTTTGTCTGCAAACAGAGGAGCCTATCGCAGAGGAAGACTGTTTCTTCTCAACACTTCGGCTCTTTAACAATTTCATGGACACGTTTATCTTTGGAGATTTCCTTTTCGCAGTAGGTTTCCTTTTGTTTTCATGAAGTGGAAGCTTAGTAATTGTTTCACAGTTCTTTACTGATGATCGTCGAGTACTCTGTTGGGTTTATTACCAGTCCTACCCTTTCCTATTAATTGAAGAAATCATGGTATTCCTATAGGCAGTATTCCAGGAATCTCCTCTGGTGCCAGAGGTCTCTCACACGACATCTTGCAGTGGTTATGGGTGGCAGCTCTGAGATGCCTGAGCCCCTCAGTTCTGAGACCTGAGTCAACTTCCTCCGGGCTGATTCATTCCGGGATTTTGTTCTGAGCTACCCCTTTTGCTCCACTGCATCCCTGTGTCCTTGCTGTTCCGGCCCTGTATCTTATGGAGCTGTACTCCTGGTTGGAAAAGGGGATACTATTTCAGTGGACTGACAATCACCCTTGGCACACTAGTTCCTGCGACTAGTTTTAGAGCCTGAAGGCCTCAACTTGACTCTTGCTGGCAGCCCCTAGCCAGCAACTTGACCTCGGTCAACTCATTTACTGCTCTGAGGCTGTTCTCTCTTCTGTGAAATGAGAATGCCAGTCAGTTTCTACTGTTATTCACAGAAATAGTATCTGACTGCTAAATCTATCAATCATCCATTCAAAGTTTACCTGCTTAGAAGGCCTTAGGGGCAGTGATAAATCATACAATGCGTATGCCCTGAAGAAACTCCTTGTCAGGGATTTTATAGCTTAAATAATGAACCTAATTTTTTAAAAGCCTCATTTCATATTGATCAGGTTGGCTATTTTCTTTTTATTTTTTAAAAATATTTATTTATTTATTTTTGAGGCAGCATCTTGCTCTGTAGCCCAGGCTGGTCCTGAACTCACTATTGAGCCCAGCCTGGCCTTGGACTCATGGCAATCCTCTTGCCTCAGCCTGCCTAGTGCTGGGATTTCAGGCTTGCCCCACCATGCCTGGTTTATGTGGTGCTGGGGAATCGAACTCAGGAACTTAGCACTTGGTGTTAACTGCTGAGCCATTCCTCCAGCCCCTGGCTATTTTCTTTTTAAAGAAAAACAAGCTTAATGAAGATGTGGAGAAACTGGGACGCTCAGGCACCATTGGCTGAAACGTAAAACGATGCAGCTACTGTGGAGAATGGTATCGGAAGTTCTCAGAAAGTTAAACATAGAATTACCATGTGATTTAGTAATTTTACTTTTATACTCAGAGTTGAAAACAGAAACTTCATCAGATACTTGCACATTCATGCTCCTAGCAGCAATATGCTTAATAGCCAAAACGTGGAAGCGAGCAAAATATCTATCAACAGATAAATGGATAAATACAAAAATATGTGTATATAAAAATATTCAGCCTCAAAAAGGAGGAGGAGAGTTGGGCATGGTAGTGCCTGCCTGTAATTCTAGCACTCTAGGGAACTCAGGAAGAAGGGTCACAAGTTCGGGTACAGCCTAGGCAATTTAGCAACTTAAGCCGACCCTATTTCCAAAGGGCTGCACCTAGGGATGTAGTTCAATATGAAGGCTGTTGGTTCATTTCCCAGACGCCCCCAAAAAGGAAATGATATGATGTTCTGATACATATGACAACACATGTAAACCTAGAAATAAAATGTTGTCTTAGTTACGTTTTTGTTGCTAAGGCGCAACACCTGACATCCACAGCTTAAGGGAGGAAAGGTTTATTTTAGCTTGTAGCTCTCAGCCTATTCATGGGCACCTGGCAATGGTGGAAGTACATGGCAGAGGCATAGGGTAGGCAGGATAGGAGAGCTGTTCATGCCTCGGGGGATGGGAAGCCAAGTGAGAAAGGAAGGGTGGAGCTAGCGTATATCCTTCCAGGTCATGTCCCAGTGATCTGCCCCTTCTGGGTCAAGCCTCCATGATCTGCCCCTTCCAGGTGAAGCCCCAGTGTTTTGCCCCTTACAACCAGGCCCTACCTCTTAATAACACATGGTTCCACAGGCATTTCACAACACCCAAATACATGAAGCTTTGGGAAAGCATTCCAGATCCAAACCATAACATTCTGCTCCTGAAACCCAAAGGACTTATGCCCACCTCTTCATGCAAAATGTGTTTAGTCCTTCTCTAAGAGGTATCAAAGTCTTATCAGTCCCAGCACTGTTAAAAAAAAAAAAGTCTCCTCTGAGACAAGGCAAACTTTCTGAGTTGTGAGCCCCTGTGAAAATCTAAGAAAAGTTAAACACTTCCAACATATGATAGCACAAAGTAAACATTCCCGTTCCAAGAGAGAGGAATAGGAGGATTGAAAGCAATTGAACCAAAACAAACAGCAGGGTAAGGACCGAATCCTGTAGTTCTGTTAAATCCTATAGGTCTATGTCCAGCACTCCTTGCAAGCTGTGGCGAGATGCAAATTCCAGAGGCTTTGAGTGGCCCCACTCCTACTGCATCGCCTCTGACTGCAGCCTCATGGCTTCTCTTTTGGGCTGGCTCCAGTATGGCCTTCCTCTGCAGGGCATCCACATTCCTGGCATCTCCAAATTTCTGAGGTCTCTATCACACTTTCGGCTTCACTTTCACAACTTCATGCACTGCTTTTTCAGGGCCACACTGCCTGACCTCTAAGGCCTTCTTCTGAAAGCTGGGTGGAAGTTACTATGACTCCATAGCTCTTTTGGTCTGAGTCCTATGAAGCCAGCACCACATGGATAACACCAAGGTCTGCCACTGGGCTGAACAGTAGTCTGGCCTCCTGAGATCGTGGTAGCTACAGCCACCGCTGAGTTCTTAGATGGTTGAAGTTGGGGCTTGCTCACAGTATGCTAAAGCTTCTCTAGCTGTCATATTCAAACTTCCTCAAACTCCTCTTGCAAACCAATCCCAAAGGCTTCTGACCCACGTCATCAGGTGGAGTCATAGCCATGACCTCACTTCTCTGGTATTTCTCTGTCTTGATTACTTACTCATTGCTTGTACACCCAACCTCTACAACTTAAGGGAGGAAAGATTTATTTTAGCTCACAGTCCCAGAAGGTCTCAGTCCATTCATGGGCAGCCAGCCATGGTGGAAGCACATGGCACAGGCCTAGCAGGACTTGTTTACAATGGGGTGCACAAGTGAGCAGAGAAGGGTGGAGCTAATCTACATCCCCCAAGGACAGTTCCAGTGACCTGCCCACACTGAGGGAAGCCCCAGGGTTCTTCTGCTTCTAACAAGGCCCCACTTCTTAACAACACATGGTTCTGTGGGCATTCCACACATCCAAATACATGAAGATTTTGGGGGATATTTCAGATCCAAACCGTAATAAATGCCAAGTGAAAAAAATCAGACACTAAAGGACAAGTGCTGTATGTTCCACTTATGTGATGTGTGAAGCATAAAAATCTGTACAAGGAAGTGGAATACAAGTGGCAAAGAGCTGGAGACAAGTGAAAAGGGGAGACTATTAAATTTCATGAATGTAGAATGTCATGGATAATTAAAAATTCACAAAGTAATGTGATTATTATACAGTATTTCCTTAATACCACTGAATTTTACAGTTAAAAATAATGTAAGTGGTAAATTTTACGTAATGAATATTTTACCACAAATTTTTATAAAGCTATAATTTCTCAACTGTTGTACAAATGCAAGGAATGTTAACTTGAATTAGGGATGAAGGGACTTTGTTAGTAATCAATCCCTTTTTTAAAAAGTGCTATATACATAAAATGATAGTCATTATTTATTATGTGATGTTGAAGAGTATCGTAGTTGCTTTCTTGGAGCCGTGACAGAATAGCTGACATACACAGTTTAAGGGAAGAAAGATGTATTTGGCCCACAGTTTCCGGAGGTCTCACACAGTGCACTCATGAGAGACTGGCAATGGTAGAAGCACATGGCAGTGGCTATAGGTACTTACAGCCTTGCAGACAGAAAACCCAGTGAGGCAGGATCAAGTGGATGTCTGGAGACTCAGGAATGGCCAGAGCATTTCCAGGAAGAAGCTGTAACAAGGTTTTTTCTTCCTTGTTTTATTTAGTTCAAGCTGCCAGTTGGACTCCCCACACCCAGGGTGGGTGCCCCTCCCTCACTCCCTGGCCCATAAGTCACTAACACACACCTGAAAGCTCTGCCCTGAGCACTCTTGTATCTCAACAAGTTGATAGAGTCCCTCCAGGTCAAGCCCCAAGTGTCCACCCCTTCCAGCCAGGCCCTACCTCCCAACAGCCCACCGTTCTACAGTTAATCCACTACATCCATTAAATACCAGGCTTTTGGGCAACACTCTAGATTCTAACCATAGCAGAAGCATCCATCCAAATAAGCTTTAATAATTCATTTGCATCCCACCCTTTTTCAAAAAGAATTTGAGGTGGTTTACCCTAAAAACATCAAGGTACCAAGACCAAATCCAACTATTCTAAGACAAGATATAGAAAGAAATACAGAAAGAGAGAGGTAAGAACAAAAGCCGACCAACAAACAACCTGTCTTCTCAGGAGCTACAAAAGAATTCATGTTCGTCAGAGCATCTGTCAACCCTGGAAACATTATCTGTTTCAACCTGATTGTGATGGGTCGATAGTGCTTCATGCTGCTACCATTTACAGCTCTGGGAATTTAGTGTGCAATTGCAAATCAATACAAAGGAATTAATACAAGAGCAAAACGTAAAACTAGGAGCATGTTTTCCTCCGTCTCCGCCCTCAGGACCTTACTGTGTGTTTAGGGAACAGATTCCTAGACATGTCTCTGCCTTGCTTGCTGTGGCCCAGTCCAGCTCCTGCTTTTCCTGCCCCGTGCCGAAGTCCCCTGGCAGACGCCTTCCCCTCAGGGGGCTCCCTCTGCCTGGCTCCGCAAGCCCTGCTTGTGGATGCCCACGAGGCACTGGTGGTGAGAACTCCAGGTCTGATGGTGTCTACTTCCTGGAATCTGCCTCGCCGTCCTGGCCCAGCTCCCAGCTCTCACAGGGGACAGCTGGACTGCACCTGCTTCGACACCGCCACTACCCTCCTTCCTCTTCTCATCGTGTCCTCAGTGAGCTTTCTAGTTACACGTGAAATGAAAAGACAGGTGCATGACCTTTGCTACATTTCTTGTGAGAACTGAAGAGCAAGCGCCATGACACCAGAGATCACGTAGCACGACTTCTTAGAAGTAATAATGCATTAATAGAATAATCCGGGTGAGCCAGGAGGGGTCATCAGCATTATTAAATCCCATATTTGACACATAAATAACTGAGGGAGGGAGGGACTATATTTTAGAATTATGTGGAGAATTGGAAACCCAGTTTTCTAAAACTCAGTATTTTTATGATTTCATTCTATTTTGTAATTTGTTTAATAAACAACAAATCGTTATTTGGATTCATTCCAAGTATAGGTTAAGAAGGATGGTATAATTGGGCCATAAATTTTGGGCATATCAGTTTAATGGCTTTTGGTTTCTGCTTCTTATTTGTTTTATCTGAAGGGATGAACGAGGTTGCCTTCAAGGTTATATCTGATAATAGCATTTCACGAGCCTACCAGACAGATGGCCTCACCCCACCAGAGAATTTACCAGTACTCGATACAGCAAACATTCTTATCTCTTCTCCCTCTTCCACCATGTTCCTCTCACCTGGAACACACTTCACTCTTCCTTACTCTCTCACCTACTTTAAAACAAAAAATTCTGCTCAGGGCGAGTTAGTGCAGCTCAGTGATAGAGCACTCGCTTAGCCGTCTGCATGGTGGTGGGTCTGATCTGGTTCCCAGAACTACGCAAAACAAAGGACAACAACAACAAAACTTCTGCCTAAACTTCCTCCACGGTCTCCCTCACCGCTGGCTTCACTGGGTACCCTGCTCTGCACTTGTTACTTCACCTGGGTCATTGATTTTCTTCTTGCCTCTTCCATCACACTAGGAGCTGGCTCCTGGCAGGGTTACAGTGCCTTTCTCTACCCCAAGGGCCTCGCATGGTGCCTGGCTCCCCACCTGGCGTCAGTGAGTGGTTCATAAGTGAATGTGATGATTTTTGGGTGGGAAACAATAAGGAAAATATGTTACTGGTTTCATCTAGAGCTGTTAGGGTTTTCAGGGATACTTAGAATTTGAAAGGAAGTTGAAAGTTGTGTTAATACTTGCATAATAGAAGGGGTAGGGTGCTAAAAGGAGTTGGTCAGATCAGTGCTACTTAGTTGAATAGGGAACTTGCATTAGAAACATCTATGACTTATGAAAATTACAAATACCACCGTAGCTCCCCGTCTCCATGCTCGCTTCTGAACATGCAAATCTGAATTTACCTTTACCATAAGCTCTTTATGAAGATTCTTATCACATGGATGAAGAGTCACAAAATCCTGGAAGGAACTTGGACAGTTTTGGGTGCTTGAATGCAGAAAGATGATGGTGAAAGGAAGCGGAACATGGGGAAGAGCATTGCTGGGTGGTCTGCAGAGTCAGCCAGTGGGCAGGACACCATACCACATGCCTGCAGCGCGTCCCAGCTGCGTGGAGGAGCAGCTCAGGGTTTCCACTGAGCAGGAGGGCTGGGGGTGTGGCTCAGTGGTGAATTGCTTGTCTAGCATTTGAGAGGTCCTGGGTTCAACCTCCAGTACTACAAATAAGGTAAGCAAAGTCAGGGCCCTGTGGCCAGGTTGAGCCCAGCTTGGACAACTTTGTGAGACTCTGTCTTAAAATCAATAATAATAATAAAAAAAATAGGTTGGAAATGCAGCTCAGTGTAAAGGCTCTGTGTTTGATTCCCAGTACCTACATAAGCAAATAAATAGATTTCAGAGGCAAGAGAGAGGTGTTAGGAGTGCACCAAAGTGTCTGAGATAAGAAGAATTGAGAACTTGCTACAAGAGGGTGGAAAATCAGCATCGACTCCAGGAGCAGGTTGGGGGGTGGAACGGTAGTCCCACTAGGACACACGGTCTTTCCGGCTAATGACTTCTGGCTCCACTCAACGTGACTGAGGCAAAATGACGACCGTTAGCAACATGGGCTTACACGTGACCTGAAGTCTGGGAGGAGGACAAAGGCGAGGAAGATCACCAGTAGGAGAGAAAAGGAAGAAAAGATGCTGGGAAACCTGAGTTCAGGGTTTTAAAAATGATACTCAGTACCACTTTCTTACCTTTCTTAGGTATGATGTGACAGAGTAGAGGAAACTCTTGGGGCAAATTACTTGATGGTAATGAGAAAAACATAAATGGACAGATTAATTCCCAAAAGGTTCCTCTCCTACGGGAAAGCCGAGGAATTGGGGCAGGTAGCGGGGCAGGGGTTCCCAGGGAGCCGGCTAGGTGCTTAGACAAGGAAGACGCTTCCTAGGAGATCTGACACACATTGTCTGTGGCTCGGTGATGTTGGTTACCACACAGGTTGCATTTGTGGTTTTTAAAGGTATATTGTTTCTATCTTACCACTGACTTAGGGTGTCATCTGAAAGAAGCTTGTGGTATCATGAAGAATGACACCCAATACCTTAGGCTCTGCCATGTTCCATGGTTTCAGGGGAGAAACATTTCTTTAAAAACACAAAATGCCTGTCCCTACCAGTGTTCATTTTGCTTTCAGTCATTGAGAATGACTATAATTTGTAAGTGGAAATACCACTACTAAAAATCAGAATGCTGTTCATAGAGTGATGTTTTTTGTTTCCAAAGTCTATTGAGATACTAGAGTCATGGGAAATTCATAATAAAAACAGAATATTCTTTGGCAAACTTTGGGAGTAAGGTTAGGACTCTAATCTGTGGGTTATCTCGGGCTGCAGACCCCACTGGTGAGTAGTCTTGGGGCCAATGGGGCCAAGAACAATGGGCTAACAGTGATGCCAGGGTCGTTATTGGCTTTAACATCCATGTTCAGGGAGATGCCTATGATGGAGTTTTCTCTGTTATACTCCAACTGGGAAGGCAAAACAGCGGGATAAGATCTGTAGGCTATTTTTCAAACTATACACTGGGACACGACCTAACAAGGGTTTTTTTCTTCTTCATTTTCTGAGTTGTGACTGTTTTGTGGCATCACGTTCCTAAAACACTCTTAGGGTCCCTGAGTTCCTACAGAGTTGTTGGATAATAAGCATTACTTCTGCCTACACTCGAGTCCTTTGTACCTTTGGCTCATTTTATCATCAATATATCCTTAAGCTGGCTTGCCAAGTAAGCCCGGAGCTGCCGGCCGGGACAAGAGGCCGGTTGTGTTCCTGCTTGCTATGAATGCCGAGCTGCTGCTGTGGCCCTCCTCAATGCCACAGATCCCAGAACAGATGGTATTGAGGATTTTTTTTTTCTAACATAGCAACTGTTATCCTTTCAGGATAATTTATAAGTGGCACGTGAACCTCTTAGTGACCTTTTTTGCTAAGTGTGACCCCAAAGTAACTTTTTAATAGCCTTTATGCTTTATTTTCAGTCAGTGCAAATGCTTTATCACTGAGCACTTATAAAGGCATTCAAAAATTTTCATTTTAAGGAGGAATAATTGTGGAGCTATAAAATACGTAAATTGTATTATTTCTTTATCTCTCTCAAATGGGGCTTACATGTACTGCCTCCAGCAACATTTATTTTAAAATGTCACAGAACTGTTTTTAATCATAAAAGCAATAAATGTTTTGTTTTTAAAAATTAAACAGTGTCGAAGGGTATAGAATAAGCAGTAGGAATTCTCCTCTCCCGTGTTCTAGCCTTTACTTCAGTCTCCAGATGCAACCACTGTTAGTTGTGCCTTCAGTTTCTTTGTGTACACTTTTGAAGCATGTACAATTTTGCTTACATATACACACTTATTTTTTACACAACTGCTCCTCACTGCATACTTCTGTGTCTTGTTATGTATTTATTCATTCATTTAAGATACCAGGGCTCTGTGGTGTCAGCATGTATCAACTGACTTTTTAAATAGCTGCTTGGCATTTCCTTTTATATAAGTACCATCACTTTTTGATAAGTCATTTCCAGTTTTTATCCAGTTGTTCTTGAAGTCCCATTTTTCTAATGACAAAGAGTAAACATTTCAAGAAGTAAAATTGTTGAGTCAAAGAGCATATTTTGTGTGTGCGCATTTGCTGTTTTGATGGGGCTGGGGATTGAATCCAAGACCTTGGCATGCTTAGCACACAGGTCCTATGACTGGGCTGTATCCTAGCCCTAAAGAAGGCATGTTTTCAATGTTTGATTAAGATATTATTTCCGATTTTTTTCTAAAATGTTTGTACAAATCTCTACTTCCACTAATATTACCTGAAAGTGTTTTCACACTCTCATGTACTAATCTTTCTCTAAGGTTTGAAATTTCTGCTATCCCAGTAGATGAAAATTCTTAGTCCTTTTTAACATGCCTTTGTTGGATTAGTTTATATGAAACATTCTTTATAAGACTCTTAGCCATTGGTGTAATTATGTGAACTTCTTATTTCATATCTTGCCCCATTTTTTCCTGTTGGATTATTTATCCCTTTCCATATCCATTTGTTATGAGAGGAAAAGAAATCCTTTTCCTGGGGTAACTTTCCATTTAATACATAACCTACCAACAGTCCACAGGAAACCATAAATATCCATATTCTACATTTGTATAAACAGTCACCTCTTGGAGCTCTAAGAAAAAAGGCATGGTCACCTAGCCTAGGAAGTGAAAGAAAACAGCCTGACTAGGATGGGTGTGGGGCTCTATTATGTTTCTATTGCTGTATAAAAACTGGCCACATACTTGGCAGATTAGCTCACAGTTTTTCTGTGAATAGGTTTTCTGCTCTGACTTCCATAAAGGTCAAATCAAGACATTGACTGTCCGCACTCTCAGGGTGAGTTGTAGGTCCTCTTTCAGATTTATGTGGTTGTGGCCAGATGCAGTTCCTTCCCTTGCTGACCGTCATTAGGGGCCATTCTCAGCACCTGGAGGGCCCACGTGGCCCCTGCAACTTAAAGCCTGCCAAGAGGAACCTCCCCTGTGCTGAATTCTTTCTTGTGCTTTGAGTCTCTGACTCCTTGGCCCAAATGTAAGGAGTCAGTACACAGGCCACCTGGAGTGCCCACATTAAGGTCAATGAAGAGCAAAATCTTGTCATAACAGCACTTCAAGTAGTGTGTGAGTGACTTACTTGGAAGAAGTGTTTGTACACCAGGCGCCAGGAACTTGGGGAACCATCTTAAAATTCTGTCCACCGTGACCTTCATGTTCCTTCTTCAAGAGGAGGAGAGCTCAGATCTTGTGGCATAGGGAGCCATATAGAAATACTCGATGCTGGAGGATGGAAGCATGACAAAATCCCATGAATGACCCACATTCATCCATGTGGCTCAAACTTCTTGAGCAATGAAATTGCAGGAAACTAGAGAGAAGATCTAGGAAATGGTGTGTACAATGTAGGAGTCAAACAGACCTTCCCTGACCAAACCTGGCATTTCTGACTCCAATGTCTGCCCTCTTGACCCCCCACACCTGGTAGCCCACCCGGAACACACTCTGCTCTAATGGATTTGAATCCTCCAACTTTATTGTTTCTCCTTGGTGCCAGTGTGATCAGCTTACGCTTTTGTGAGATGCTGAGGTTATATGGTCAGTAACACAGAACTAACTGGCCAGAACCTGTATAGGTGAACCACTTTGGGGGACTGTATTGATGGGTATTATCCTAAAAGAATTCTAAAACAGCTTCTTCTCTCCCTCTGTCTCTTTCTTTTCCAACCTCCTACCTGCTGCTGTGATTCAGGCGCATTATACATGATTTGATTGAGACTGAAGAGGTTTATATAACAGAAATTAAGAGCATAATTGATGTAAGTAGATGTGGGGTGTTTATCATATATATAACAAGAAGTTTCACTGCATAAAGAGACTCTAAATAGTTGTCCTGTGGCTGTAGAATTCTTGCTAAGATTTTAGAGTTTATAATTTCACAAGTGTCTCTCCAGTCACATAAAGAACATTCAGTGGTTCTTGGTCCATGTAATCAAGAAGTTCAAGGGGCTTGAGGAATAGCTTAGCAGTTAAAGCACTTGCTTTGCAAATGAAAGGCCCTGAGTTGGATTCCCCAACACCCCATAAAGCTGGGTGTGGTGTCACTTGTCTGTAATCCCAGTACATGGGAGGCTGGGGCAGGAGAATTGCAGTAAGCTCAAACCAGCCTGGGCTACATAGTGAATTCAGGACCAGCCTGAGCTACAGAATGAGACTGTATCTCCAAAAAAAAAAAAAAAAAGTTCCCATTGATTGTGCCAATTCTTTCTGACTCTAGCAATGCCCAACTGTGCTTGCCAAGGATATCACAATATAAATATGTTTTGATACTTAAGAAAGGAAAAATCACTCTTCCTTCCTCCCTTTCTCCTTCCCTTCCTCTCTTCTTTCTTTTCCTCCTCTCTCTCTCTCTCTCTCTCTCTCTCTCTTTCTCTCTCTCTCTCTCTCTCTATCTTTGGTTTCTAAAACAGATTCTTACTATAGAACCCAGACCATGCCTCAAACTTGGAATCCTCCTGCCTCAGCTTCATGTGGGCTGGAATTATAGGCATGTACCACCATGCCCTACTAATTCTTTCTTAGAAGCATTCTTTTTCCTTAAGAGTGACAACATATATTTTCTCTCTTTTCCTAAGGGAATAATAACCTGAAGGAAATACACTATATATAGTGTTATTTACTGCAGTTTTTTGTAATATTCTGAAATTCATAAGCAACTAGAATGTCCAATAAAAAGGAATGGTTAATAACATATGATATACATATTGAATAAAAATTATTCAATAATAAACAGTTGAAAATTTTAGATAATAACAACATTTAAAATGTTCTTGCAGAAGAATAAGATAATAGTATGTAGAGCTTTACAAGCTGAGTCTAAAATATACATGGAAAAATGTAAAAGTAAGTATATTATGATTATAACCATATCTGATTATCTTATTTTAAGTTATGAAGAAAATATGAAAAATTGATAGTAAGTGTACCATACCACCAAATGAGCTTTTTTCTCTTGTACTAAACTTGTATAACTTATCAACATTTTAAGAATATATTTGATGTTCCCATTAAAATGCCACTTAGTTATCATGGCTGTTAGACATCTCCTTCTAAAGATGGACACATTTGAACAATGATATAAAAAGAAAATAATAGATAATGTTCAGGAAACATATGTGGTATTCATCAATTATTTTTATTAAGGTTTGGTTCCTGGAGTAACTAATCCAGATCATCTCTTACATATTATCTGAAAAATCTGCCTTGTGTCTACCTCTGCAGGGATATATCATCCCAATGGATTTTATGTGGCTAAAGCATCTGATTCCAGATGTTCTTCAGAACAGCAAGGACATTCTCTTTGGGAATATTAAAGAACTTTATGAATTTCACAGCAGGTATGTAGTAATTCATGCTATCAAGAAAGAACAGACAAAGAAGGGAAGAAGTCAGATAGACTTTTGCCATGGTCATGTTTAGACATGTTCAGGCTTACACAAGTGGCTTGGAGTCAGTGGATTGGGTTGAAATGGTGTGAGGGTAAGAGGCGGAGAGGGCCACCAGACCTCTGAGAAAGAAGGAGAAAGACGCCGTGGGGCACACACTGGCTGTCACTCATCAGTGCTGTCTTAGTTTGGTGTTCCTTTGCCCTTCTGGTTAAATGGTGAGTCCGTATTCTCGAGCACCTCATCTGGGCCAGACATTGTGCATAGCATTGGAAATACAAAGATAATCGGGTCACCATGGGATGGGTGGAACTGGGTATTAGAAAATGCTGATGGCCCAAGCAAATTACCCCTTCAGCCACTGCTGCTAGGAGGTTGGGTTCTAAGAAGTGGCACGGGGAGGGACTTCGACCCTCGCCTTTCACATGTGAGGGAACTCAGCTTCTTGGCTTGCTTTACCTCCCCTGCTAACCCCAAGACCCCACATCTGGTTAACCGAGTGTGGAGAGGGCAGAGATTACTTGAATTGAACCACAGATGTTTCCTAACCACATCTCTTGTCCATGGGTTGGACACAAACCCAAATTGGAATTGCATTTCTGGTACTTTCCCTAGAGAAAGTAATTCAGCTCCATTGAGCATCAAGTTTCTACATAGGAAACCTCACTTAGCAGGCCTTAACGGAGGCCTAAAAGTGAGCATTTAGTGGTGACACCTGGCTTGTAGATCCCTCGGGATGTGAAAAGACAGAGATCCCTTGTCACCGCTAAGTGGTCTCTTTTAGGCCCCAGCCGCGACAGGGGTGTTCCTATGACCTGTCATGCAGTGTAGGAGCATCCCATCTGGCTGGCTGGTGCCTGCAGGGGTCAGAATAGCTGCAGGTGGGGCCGGGGTTACCACAGGAATATCCAGAATGCATTGCTTTCTTTCAAATCAGAGTATAGATGAGTCCAGGACAAGAAAACCTGGAGAACAGCATTTTTCTAGGCAGTGCTTACATACATACTTTTAAAGATTTTATATCAGTTCCCCAGGTTGCATGTTAAAACCTTATGTGATTTTATTTAAAAATAATTTGAACACCAGACTCATAAAAATCAAGACATTACTGTGCATTTATTTCCCCAGGATTTTTCTAAAAGAATTGGAAAATTGTACCGAAAACCCTAATCTTCTGGCGTGCTGTTTTCTCAAGAGAGTAAGTCTGTGTTCCTAGTAAACCTAAACAGCCATAGATTTCAAGTCCATCTTTGTGTTTAAGTGCCAAGGATAGATGGAAACTTCAAAGGTGTAAAAGCATTACTTCTCTGTTGATATGTAACTGACAAAAATTGCATATTTTTAAAGTGCACAAATGGTGATTTGATATAGGAAATCACTGTAAAATGATTTCCATGATTAAGATGTCCATCACCTCACATAGTTACTGTGTGTGAGAGAGATAGAGTGTGTGTTTGTGTGCACGCGCACGCGTGTAATATAAAAAAGTTGGACTCATAGAAGCAGAGATTAGAAGGGTGTTGATCAGGGCTGGATGTAAAGGAAAGGGTAATTGGTATTGATATTGGTTGAAGATTAAAAAACTTGGGCCATAGATGACTAAGTTCTGGAGAGGTAGTGCACAGCACAGTTAATAATACTTTATTGGATGCTTAAAAGTCTGCCATGAGAGTATCTTTTCCATCTGCCCTTCAGACACAACCAAGGAGTCTTTCACAGCCCTGGTGTCCTCCCCACCTGATCTCACCTCATTCCGGGTGGGGATGAGACCAGTGATGCAGTGAACATGGGTGGACGGAAGTACCTCCCCTCCTGGCTTCCTGCAAAGCCTGGAATGGCGGGCTGGCCACTCAGGGTCGTCAGAACAGATGAACTTCTTCTGGATGATGACATGCGTTACCTCCACACTAAAGTTTTATTAGTGTTGTCATGAAAAGGAGTATTGAATATGTCAGAAGACATATTTTTTTCCATTTTATTTTTCACAGAAGAGGGGATGATTTGAAACTTTTAACTCTACACTTTTTTTATGCTTCATACTCAATTTATACACCAATAACAGCCTGTCTCCACCTCTACCCTTCCCCACCATTACCACCCCTTCCCCTCACTGTTTCCCAGCCCCGCTTGGGGCCAGAGGGAACCGACACTGAGAAGCACTCGACCCAGCATCTTCCCCGTTCTGTGCTCCCCTGCCTCTTAGGGTGACCCTGATGACCTCTCCCTTCTTGATCTTCTCCATTTCGCCTTTCTTTCCTTAAGACTCCTAATTCTCAATTTTCTTTCTTGTTTCTTTTTCGTGAGCCCAAGGCAACAAATAAACAATTTAAAAAATTTTAAATACCCAAAGTATGGCTGATGAGATATCTGAAGGTAGTGTATGTGAAAAACTGCAGGCAAGTAAACAAAAAAAATCTGTAAGTTTCAAAGTGGCAGAATATGAAACTGAGTCTTCCGAGATCCTGTACGAACTTTCCCTTACGCTTCTTTGCAGGCTTTTTGAGGCCCTGAATCAAAGATACACTAAAAGCTGGTTTGTGTGGGATCTGACTCATTTTCTTTTGTATTCCTTGTATTTTCTTTTGCATTTCTTCTGTATTTCTTATCACATTATTAGTGTTGTATACTATTCTGCATTCATCAAACCACTAGTGGGAAATCTGGTTTCAGAGTGTAGAAGTATTGTATGTTTGCTTGTGTCATTCCTGCAAAATTTATTTAAATTATTGAATAAGAAAAGGGCCAAATTCATGTGGGAAAAGATGGACATAACCCAAAATGGTTCAAATATGAGGAAATGGTCAGAGAAGTGCTGACTAAATACTTTTTGTTGAAGGAAATTCTCTTCTAAAGTGTTACAAAGGTTTTTTTTTTTTTTAATGTCCTCATGTTGGAAGGAACTTAAGAAATCATTAATCTAGATGGCAAAGGTAGCTCTTTATCTTATATAATTGATTATGTTGGAACAAAATAAAGGTCATAAATTTTTTTATCAAGTACAAAGTTTTTCTGGGATTAAATAGAGTGATTAAAAAACCATGCTTATGTAATCATGTATACTTTTCAGGAGTTGGCCACAGCTGTGCGGACTCCTATCGGTTAGTTGATACAACAGCCCAACCCCCTTGTCCGTAGCAGTTTGCCTTTTCTCCATGATGGTTTGCAGAGTTCCACTAACCTTGGCAACAAATTTTGACATGTTCTTCTGGCCAGGTGTCTGAATCAGACTCTGCAGCTGATCTCATCCAGCAAGATTCTCCTCCAAGGCCCTGCTCTGTGTAGAACGGTGTTTGTCAGGACTTTGAGGTTTCACTTGCCCTAGTATCTCATATGATAACATGGAAAGAACACTGCAGGGGCACTCGGAAAATATGACTTATTTGGGGGTGAAGGGGCATTGAACCCAGGCCTTTGCACTGAACCACACCCCTAGCCTCTATTTATTTATTTGTAAGCATGGTCTCACTAAGTTGCCCAGGCTAGCCCCAAATTGGATATCCTCCTGCCTCAGCCTTTCAGAGTGAAATGTGATTTTTAAGTTGAACCCTTGTTAAAGGTTTTACTTAAACCCTGTATCTTCCTTCCTTTCTTCATACAAGAGGCTTGATAGTATAAATATGCAAGTTTGTTATGGGAAGCAATAAAAGAATGTATGCACCAAGGTCTTTCAATGTAAAAAGTGCTTTGCAACGTCATCCTTTTTTGAGCACTCTACCGATATTATTTGTTAAGAGATTTTGCCTATCATCCTAACCGTTCTTACGGCAGTCATAGGAACTGACTACTGTTACAAGCCCTTTTTAACAGATAAGGAAGCTAAAGTCAAGTATGATTAGAACACCAACTATAGGGAACACAGTCCATCATTTACAAAGCCAAGAACTGAAACCAGACTATCTATTATCAAAGTTTGCAGTCTTAATTCATAAGCAGTCATGTCCCCTGTGTGAATATGAGTTTTTGGTAGCGATTTCATAGCCTCCTGATTTGTTCTATAAGATGAGGGAAGTCCAGCATTTTCACAGATTCCTGGCTAGTGCGTATTCTTTCTCATAGGAATTTTGGACTGTTAGCTGGTGCAAAAGAAAAGTTGATATTTCAGTATTTGAAGGTTTATTATGTTCAGTGTTGCTCAAAGGACAGAATCAGGACCAAGGGGGAAAGATTTTAGGAAGGCAGGTTTCCACAGGTCACAATTTACCCATAGAACCAGGTCCCTCTATTAGTAGGAGAGTTCAGAAAAAGATCTTTAACTGTGAGGATAGGAGATCAAGTCTCCACCGCCTCCTTGGGCTTCTGAGAATCTTCTAGTAGCTAAGTATGGAAAGCCATGAAACCTTGAATTCTTCTGGGAGCTAATAACTAAAGTTTCTGTGTTCTGACAGACCAAATGCAGATAAGATGTCTTAGTTGATTGAATGTTTTATAAGCCTGATCTTCAGCATGACAGGAATGTTCCCTATGGCCAGGCTCCTAAGCCATATGAGCTACACAATTTAACAAATATACTGATTAGCACAGTGTCTGGCATGGCAAAGGCACCTACGTAGTAGCTCTTGAGTGAATGAACACTAAGCCTATGAGAATCAAGCTCTGAATTATTATTCTAGTTTCTTCACTGATCTGAACAATGTTTCTCAAGGATCATCTCTCCTCCGTGTGTGTGTGTGTGTGTGTGTGTGTGTGTGTGTGTGTGTGTGTGTGTGTGTGATTTTTTTCCTGGAGAAAATAGCCAAAGACAAAATAGCAATATTTTTTGAAGTTGAAATGATCACTTACGATCTATCAGGATAGGGGAAGAGCTACAGAAATACAAGTCATTCACTTCATCAATGCATTTTTTGTTTTTGAATTTTGGTGTTGGGAATTCAATTCAGGGATGGTAAATACTTATTTTGCTGTGGAGCTGCACCTTCCATTTCATGAGTATGTTTAGAAGTAGAGTTGAGGCAGGTGGATCACATAGGGCTTGGGATGGAGCAAGGTGGCAGAGGGTCTCCGGATTCCTAGTACAAGAAAAAGAAAAAGAAAGGGAAGGAAGGAGGAGGCAAAGAAGATAAGGAAACATGGAAAATTGATGAACCTGTGAAGGAAAAAAACCTATATTGACATGAGGAAAATCAAGAGTTGGTCTAAGCTGGAGAGGGACACAGTGATCTGCAAGGAAGTGACCCTGTGGGTTCTCCACTAAGGCATCGTGGGCCAAGGCCAGCATGGTGGCTGTGGGGTGGGCTCCCCAATGAGCCAAGTGAATCTGAAAAGCTGACTCCATGGGCTTGGACTTTCTCTTCTCCTTGGGTTCTTAACAGATCTGGGCCCACCTCTGAGAACTCTGGCACAATGAGAACCTAGACTGCTCAACACATTGAATGTTCTTGGTAGTTATACGGCTTCTTCTGTCTCAGAGTCTTCTGCTGTAGGTTGAAAATAGTATCTTAGGCAGAGCTCAACATTTGAGTGATGCTCCAGCGATTCCAGTCTGTGTCCTGTTATCCAAACTATCACATTTTGAGGGGTATTTCCAGTGTTTTGGTTGCTTCTTCAGTTCCTATGTGAGACTAGCACCGTGATGAGTGGGGAGACCAGAGAGGGGCTGTCACCCAACAGTATTTTTCTGTCATATTTATCTCTCACTGAACTGGGGGATACTGGTGTCCTGAGCAAAGAACAATGGAGAAAAGATAAAGATAAAATTCAGTACCTGCTTGTGAATTTACTTATTTAGCAGCTGTTCATGCCTCTAAGTAGAACGTGTTTACCTCCCTTCCCCACACCCACCCCAACATAAGTTTATTTGCTGTGCGTCTCCAGTTCCTCACCCCTTGAAATACTCAGGATGTTAGAGTGAATGGGTCAATTGAATTATCCTGTCAACTCACTGGAAAATCCTACCTGATTAACTTGTTCTTTTTCCCTGTCCAGAAAGAAGACCTCCAGATGTATTTTGAATACCACAAGAACCTGCCCCGAGCAAGGGCAATCTGGCAGGAGTGTCAAAACTGTGCCTACTTTGGGGTAATAATTGAGTTTACAGAGTCTCATACCCATTGTTGTCTAGCTGGAAAATGTTTATTGCACACTAAATTTTTAAGAAATCAATAGTTTGAACTAGGGAGAGGAATTTAGCATCAGGATTGATGTCCATTTGAAGCCTCCCATACTTTGAGGTGCCACATTAGAAGTTCCAGTGCTGCCTTTTGGTCCCTAGAATTGAGGCCCTTGAGGAGCATCTGTGGGTCTGGTGAGATAAACCAGCATCCTCTTTAGGATGGTTTTTTTTTTTTTTTCAAATGGAACTAAGTTGAGAACGTCATGCTTTGGGCATCCTGGAATGATGTCCACAAGCCATTTGCACCCATTAGCTTCCAAATGACCTGAATAGATGTCACCCCATGCATGAATTGAAGATGGGCTGTCTCCTTTGCAGAAGGACTTGCTCCACTGTCTGGAGCATTTGCTTTCTAAAAGGAAAGACGGTCCTGTTTCCCTAGTTGCCTACAAAAATTCTGGCCAAGCCAGCCCCTCCCCTGGTTCTCTCATTTCACATGCCATGCCAGGGGGACTAGAAAATTCCACAGCATCCTGGAGCTGGTGGACCTAGTACCCTGCCTGTGCATCATGAGCCTATTTGTTTCTTGGATCTGATACAATCCCTTTTTTCTTTCTGTGTGTGGCTTGACTGTTTTGTTTTGTGTCACTTCTCTTTGGCTTTTAAAGGTATGCCAGCGCCAACTGGGTCACAGTCTCCCTCTTTTTAAGTATCTGAAAGGACCAAGCCAGAGACTGATAAAATACCAGATGCTACTGAAGGTAAGGTCAATAAGATGGTGCTTTTTAGGTTGGGAAACAGATGCCTGTGCTATGGAGCTCTGCTCTTTGGACGTGTGGCATTGTGTCTTGTCTTCTAAGGCTCAAGCTATGTCCATCCTCTGGGACTTTTCTTTCCTCCAAGACTAATTCAGCCCTTCCTAATGGGGAATAAGAGCAAGGAGTCAGAGTTGGGAGGGACCTCGGAGGCTGACGAGTCTGCTGTCTAGCCCAGGGAGTGATCTCTAGGAGCCCAGCTCAGGGGAAGAGAGGCCTTTGGGAATGGCACGGGAAGAGGACTGCATCCTCACCCTGCTGCCCCTCTGCTCTGCTCCCGGGTGTGAGGGAGATCAGCAGCTCCATGTACAGACGAGGCCAGACCCTTCGGTAAAGAGCTGTGATTTCCCCAAAGTGAGGGTTTTATGTGCACTGGAACAGTGGAAGGGAGAAGGAGGACTGCCGTCTTCGCTCCTTTTGCAACATTACATTAACCTCCATACTTAGATTTAAGATCTTACTCTGAGACTGAGAGCCGCGAAACAATGAAGATTGCTGTGGCTGAACTCTTAAGTGGTGCTCTCTCCTCTCTCTCTCTCTCTCTCTCTCTCTTTCTCTCACTGTTATCTTTCTCCTTCCTTGGTAGTTGAGGCATATGCAGCAGCACATCTGCAAGGCAGCACCCCCATTTTGCCCCACACAGGGCACAAGGGCCTCTCGAGGGGTTTCCCCAGGGGTGAGCCAGAGAGACGGATCTGGGTCACTCCTACAGCTGCGTTTTGAATCAGTCTATAGAAGGCAAATATTTAGGTAGCCTTCTCTTGCCCATGGCTACTACTTTGTAAAAAAAGAAAAAAGTGCCCAGCATGGTGGTACAGATACGTAATTCCTGCTGTTCCAGGAGGCTGAGACAGAATGACTGCAAGCTTGAACTTAGCCTGAGCAACTTAGCAACTTAGTGAGTTGCTGTCTTGAAACCAAAATTTAAAAAATGACCTGAGAACATAGGCCCGTGTGAAGGACTTGAGCTAGATCTCCAGTGCTAGCAAATAATTAATTATTAATTAAAATAAGTGCCTACTACTTATTGTATACTTTGCTAGGTGCATCCTTATTCAGTCCCTGCCGTGGAGCATGCCAACAAGTCTGGAGTGTGAGGAAACCTAAGTTCAGGGAGGTCAGGGTGGCCCAGCGTCTGCCTCTCCGGGACCTTGACCTTTGGAGCTTGGTTTCCTCATATGTAAAACAAGGTGACAGGAAACTTCTTCGTTGATATTGAGAGCAGATGAGTAATATCTGTAGAGATGGTGGCAGGCGCTGACCCTCAGGCTCCTCGGGTGATATGCAGCTGTTGTTTTAGGTACTGTGGGAATGGAGAGCGGGTTCCTCAGTTTGAGCACCTGGAAGCAGGTTTGGGTACACTGGTCGCCTAGGGCCCCTCCTTCCTCAGTCTGGCCCATTGTTGTGATCCTTCACTGTCCGAAGTCCTGCCACTGAGCCCACGGAACACAACAGAGGGGTAGTCTTTTCCTCCTCTGGCCTGGACTGCAGCCTTCCCCCAGAGGTGACATTCATACCTACCTTGTTCACTGCCATCAGAGGAGGGCTGCGGAGCCCAACAGTTAGAAATGCAGCCTTTGCAATTCGTCGTCCTGGGTTGGGATCCAGCTCCGATGTTTCCAGGCTCTGTGAACTCCCAACAAGTCAGGGAAATTTTCTCTGCCTCAGATTCTTTACTGTAGAATTAAGGTAATAGTAATATTAAGTGGTGTGATTTTTGGGAACATTAAATGGGAAACTTCAGATTAAGGGTACTCAGGAGATTTTGTTAGCAGGCTTTCACTGAGGAAGCAGGAAGGAGAATCACGATTAAGTATTCCGTGTTATCTGAGCTAAGCAGTGGGAATCGCCCAAGGCAGCCCAGGATTTCCCATTGCTGAGCTTGCTGTGTGCTCGGAAGGCAAGGTCAAACTGTTGGCATGGCTGTGAAGGAAGATGGGAAGAACCGTGCAGCAAATCTCTACTCTAGAGGACAAAGCTTGTTCCGCAGTTCCGGGAAGACCGTACCCATTAGACCAATTGTCTTGTGACACAGAAAATGACCAAGGATCATGGGCTTTTGGTGTGGGATAACTTTTCTAAATATAAAAGAAAGGGTAGGAAGGATAGACTGCACCGTTAGAAACAAAAAATTGTGAAATATTAACAAAATATGTGACAGCTGATCAGCATGTTTAATTAATGACATACTCGGAAATTAACAAGAAAGATGAACAAGAACATGGTTTATGAAAGAATAAATTCTAAAAGCAAAGATTTTTTTTCAAAAAGTTTTGCCTCAGTACTTATCTGAGAAATTCAAATTAAAACATTAGTGACGTGGAGTTGTTGTGTTGACTTAATTGGGATAGATTCATGATTAAACAGTAATAACCAGTACAGGCTAAAAGCTGAGAAAACAAGCTTTGATTTATAGCCAGCAGGAGAAACACAGTCCTCTTTTGAAGCAATTGGAAATGTGCCTCGAAACTGCTAATATTTACATTTCTACTTTTAGGAATTTATCCCTAGGAAAAGTACTCAAATTTTTATTTTATTATAGTGGAAAATTACCAAACCTGAGTGTTTCACAGAAGAGAAAACCATGATTCATAACCATCATTCAGTTACAAATTGTCTATATGATCCAACCATCTACCACAGTCAAAAAACAAGTTTTAGGATAATATAATGTCACAGGGCAAAGTTCCCAATAATATTACTGAGTCAGGAAAAGGCTACATGGGGGTGGTCTGTCAGGTGAGATTTTGAGTCTGTGGAAGGAGCTCTGTGCTGAAGAGTTTGTTCACTCTTTCTTACAAATTTACACATTCTGTCCCTTCAGCCCTTACCCGCAGATTGCGCGGTAGATTTTGTTGGCAACCTGCTTCTTGATTTTCAACAGGCCTTTTGGATTAATGCAGGGGCTGCTGGATCTCGAGTCTCCTGAAGATGCCGAGGTTACCCCAGGTGACCTACAAGGAGCCTTGGCCAAGGTACTGGATATTAAATGTTGCATTTTGTGTAAGTAGCTCTTGGTGATGTTTGCCAGTAGATGGAAGGATTTATAATATATAATATTGTTTTTCTTGCTTATGAATTTTATTTTCTACATTTTCTGTGATTCATAGTCAGGGAGAACATTAAAGGCAGTTTTCAAGTAGAGATTTGCATCCCAGTTAGAAGAGGTAATTTGATTTTGTTCTTTGACATTAATATGTTTTAATGGAAATTTAAACTTAAGTGAATGTGGGGCCAGAGAAATGGCCCAGTGGTAGAGCACTTGCCTGAC